>PNEQ01034058.1:0-26419 GCA_003012365.1 Medauroidea extradentata
ACCCCTGCGTAATCTTTTTATCCAGCAACAAGGATCATTGTCCGTATTCAAGCTATTTTTCTTGTCTAGACGAAACACGTCCATAGTTACTGCGCACCCCTACAAAAAACCTTCTTCTCACCCGCGCCGCGCAATGTAACTTTTTGACTCCTCTCGGACTAACGTCACTCGCCAACCACACGTCGGCCTGTCTCTCCCGTGACTCGCAAGCAACTCTCTTCCACAGCCGCGCGCGCTCCCTCCCTCACCACACCTGGTGGCCGCCACCGAAAAAAACGCTCACGCGTGCTGGCGCCCTCCTTGCGGCAGGCGCGGAACTAAAGCGCCCACATACCTAAAATTATATCTCATGAAATGCCATTTTCCTGACAAAGGGAAAATGGTCATTTCATTAGAAAGAACCGCAAAAATACAAATTTTCGTCATTTTCGGCAGCGAGAAAATAAGTTTTATATATAAATAGATCAGATGAAGTTGTTCCTAAGCAGACATCACTTACATTCAATGAGACATTTTTGAATAAACTGATAACGGCCGAAGCTCTTCACAACGCTCGGCAGATTCGGCAGGCGGCCACCTTAAGTGTAGAGTGAGAGATTTTGGTCAGCGCTTAACATCGAGGGATTTGTCACTAGTGAGGGGTGACATGAGGTGAACATGAATCAGCTCCGGAATGAAAGAGCTGGGGAAACAGGAGATCCACGAGAAAACTCGCCGACCAACGCCATCGTCCGGCACGTTTCCCACATGCGAAAATCTGGGGACCGACCCCACCAGGACTCGAACCCGGATCGCCTTGATGGGAGGCGAATGGTCTGACCATTCGGCTACGGCGGCCCCACAACTTAACTGGACTACTTGGTGTACGAGTGATGTTTTAGAGTGCCTCGTCTGTTCTATCTAACGCAAAATTGGTCAATTTATTCCCAATATACGACAACAGCACACACTTCAAACTATGAGTGTATGATTTAAAAACATATATACGACACGTAATTCAATTCTGTTTATAAAACCTTTTAAAACAGCTCGAAATTGCATCTTATGCTACTGTAACCCCAAAAATTACCACCAAGGATTCGTAGTACAAAAAATTAGAAGCCGGCAAAATATTCACAATTATAACTGTAAGGTTAGTGCGTTTTACGTCTCGTCGACAGTGAGGTCATTAGAGGCGATGATACGTAACTTAGTACAATGACAGTAGCTGGGAGAGGAATCAGTATGGCCTTTGTTAGGAACCGTCCCAGCATTCGCCTGGAGCGATTTCGGGAAACCATGGGAAACCTAAATCAGGATGCCGGAGCCGGGGATCGAACTAGGTTCCTCCCGAATGCGAGTCCATGAATGTATAACTGTAGAGTCACCGCTTATAGCACCACGGCGACTAAGAACTATTAAGAAATCACCGCACGTCAATAAGCGCTCTGCGTCTGGCGAAGCAGTCCGGTCCGAACCGGTCCCCGGTTTCCGCACCTCAAACGCGGAAAATTACATCTTCTACGTAGACCACTTAGGTTTGAGCGTTCAGATCTTTTGCAGTGGGTAGATAACGTATCACTGAAATCCTCCATGGTTTCCTATCTCTAATGGCCAGTCAGTAGCGGCTCGTAGGATGTTGCCAGGGAGGGCACAAGATGTAGAGAACTGTATAGTGTTGTACGCTAGTTGATGCTACAGCCACTGTATGTAGGTGTCGCTTATTACTGACAGCAGAATACGTAGCCAGAAGATATTTCATGGACAGCTATATACGGCGGCGCGTCCACACGAGTGTACAGTTCTCGGCAACTTGTGCCCTCCCTGGCAACAACCCTCGAGCCGCCACTTACACAATTCAATACTTTACCAACTGACTTTATGTTTCTGTTACTTTAAGTATTTCATCAGTACACCACACAAACGTGAATTTAAAATAACTTAAGTAAAACACCATTGAGAACATTTTCGAAACGGAAGTGGTAACTATTTTTCAAATCAGAAATAGTTTTTAAATCATTATATATAGAGTTGCGTCGATTTCGCGGATTCACGTGGCAGAAGCCTAGATCTCTCGGTTCTATACACGTACCGGCTACAATCGATTATTCATTGGCGTAAAACATTACAAGCTGATAGCAAGCGATAGTCGTACGAATTATTTTCGTGAGAGCAGCCAGCTAATCACAGACGTGAGAGTGAAGTATACGATATTGGCGCCCAAACTTATCTGGAATGTATCTGCGAATTTGACGTACCTCTAATTATATATATTTATCAGTGACGGCATACCACGTACATAGGTATTCAGAAAATAAACCAAGTTACTAAGGCATTTACAACATTAAAATATGTTTCATAAAAGGCAATTTGATCCATAGATGAAGAACTACGAATACTTCACTTCAGCTCGAATGACTTTTACTAAGTTTTTCAAGTACATTCAAGACACATAATATTCTATCTATCACGGAATATCAGTATTGCATAACAATATTTAGGAATAAACACTATTCATAACATCATATATCTCTCTCCATATTGTCATAGGTTCTCGGCAAACAGCCATCACTGCTCCGATTTTTGCTTTTCAGTTTTTATAAAACGGTCAGCCAAGCCTGCTTAATTTTAGCGTTGCCGACTCTGATTTGTACGAATCCGTAAGAAACAATGTACTTCGAAGCTTCGGTAACGTAAACAAGTTAAAGTTGATTTATAATGACTTTAATTATTTAACCGTCATAAGTACGTGAAATAAAACTGGAAGTTTTGTAAAAAGTATCATTAAGAGTGCGTGGTAGATAAATAAACGCTGAAAACATTAGTTGATTTCTACGCTTTTTTCGAAGCCAATATGGATAAAATACTCAATGACAATCCTAGATAATGGCATTTGCCAACTTTATGAGTAAATATTTATCCAGAATTACTAATTCGTTGCGCGTGATCTCTTGCGCCGCAGTTAAATGCACGAGGTTCCGGCGTCAGAGATTGTGCCTCAGAAGTTCGCAACACTGGATGCAATTTTGTTTAAAACATTCGCTAAAACTGTTGTCTAGGATTGCTATTGTTAAATTTCCGCAAATTTACTTCAAAAAGACTGCAGTTATAGATTAATGCTTTTAGCGTTGAATTATGTACCACGCCCTCTTAACGTAAGAAGATACTGAAGTTGTAGTGACCGTTGTTTTTTCCAAAACAGTTTTAGTTCCTTATCTAATGGGCACTTAATGACGCAGCTGAGTTCTCTTGTGTTTTTGTTTATTATGGAATCTTACTTGTTAACTCCGATAGAGTGGTGAAAGGCAAGACTAGAGCTTTCTACAGATGTTAGCTGTCATTCTTGGATAGCTGTAAGAACTACATAGACAACATAAAGAGGCCAGTGACTCCCAGTCCTACAGATGTAAACCAGACAAGACCTAGATATATGACTGAGAAGGCAGCCGGGCATAGACTTTACATCCACACACCCAGTAGGCCTACACACAAGCCGACAGTTCCCATCCCAGCTCGGATTTATAAGTTTTCTTATATTACATTTTAATATATGTGTTTTATTATGAAGCAGGGAATAGATACAGGGTATTCGTTATAGCGCTGATAAGGCATTGTTGAGGAATTGGCGGGAATAAAGGCCTTAGTAAGAAAATTACACTGTGATATAATGACAGGTACGTATATGGTTTGGAGAAATTTGTTGTTTTTTATTCCATGTTTATCTTAGATTATTTCCTCTTAGTACCAATAAGTTATATATATTTACATCACACAAATTAATATTAGTTATTGTAAACACAGTGAAAGATGAAACATAAATTATTAAAACCATAATGGTACCAGCACAGGTCAAGATAAAAATTCTTAACTTGGTGAAGAATTTAGATATCGGTACAAAAATTTGTAGGCGTCTTCAAAGGATATATTCTAACAAGATAAATTGTATTGTCGAAGAACGGCTTTAGCTTAATAAAGCCTTTATTCCAGCCAACTCCTCAATTTATCGTTTCTATCCGTTTTTGGAGCCGACACGGCGTGGCTTCTGTTACTTTTGGGATCGCTGTAGCTGCACGCATTGAAAGGAAATAACATGTGTTCTTGCCAGCTGTTTCATGTTGGAAAAATGTAGATATAGATGAAGCAACTATTGTATAAATTGAGACAGTTTTTGTCTTTGCCCAATGCCTTACTATGGTAAGAAGTCGCCAAACACTTAGTTTATGAAACAGGGTCACAATACAAGCGAGCAAGAATGTAGGATAGGTTATTCGCACTACAATTTCATCTTTAACGTAAACAAAGGACGGGACCACTTCTCCAATGAGTAATTTCTTCTTAGTTTTGGTCCCATATTCATGTGATGCAGTCCGTATCAACGAATTATCTTACCCTAGATATCCAATTCACTGTTTCTTTACATTTAATTTAACTTTTCTTGTAACTTATGACTTTTACTAAAGATTGCGTAGTTATTAAATCACATTCACTTGGTTTGTATCACGGGGATATCCGTGCTGGAAGTCTGTCATTTATGCAAATAAAGCTTGCTCGCCTAAGCTGGCTACTAGCATGTCTAAGCCCCAGGTATTGTTGTATGTTACAGCCCGCCATCGTGTCGCGGCTGCCGAACCACACGGCGCAGGAGCTGGACTGGGGCAGTGGCAGCTTGTGTGGGGAAAGGCAAGGTGGGCCAAGTGTGTTGGGCATGGCCGCCACGTTCCCTGGACCTTTCCCAGCCGTCTCGGTGATGGTGGCGCTCCTAGCGGCTGTGATCTAAATCCCGACCATGCTCCGGGGACGACGAGGCAACAACGTCAGCCTAGCAGACTTCAACATTTGCAATAATGTCATTAAAATAATAGGAAATGTTTCAACAATATCTGTCTGTAGCTTCGTTGCTTCGAAAGTTATTTTTTACGTCTTCTTCATCTGTAAAAATTGTTGCAATTTTGCAACGTCAGTCAAAATTATATTCTTCCAGTAGGTACTTTAAAAGGACGAGGTACATAATTCAGCGCTAAATGCTATTGTTTTGAATAAAATATCAAATCAGCAACCTTTGACAATAGGTTTTACCAACATTTTTTACCAACATTCTGACCAAACATTAATTTTCTAGTTACGTACTTCTGAATAACAATAGCTGCCACCGAAATCTCGTGCTTTTAAGAAATGCATCATTCTTGGCAAACATTTGCTCATAAATTTGCTAGTAAAATTATCAAGAGTTTTTGTTCGGTAGTTTTTCGATTTTGACTTTCGAAAACGTTTCAGTAAAGAAAAGTCAAAGAGTGCCAATATATCCGCGGTTCGCTTTATTATGCAGGTTTTTTTTTTTTTTTTTTTTTTTCAAATTTCTAATCGTAATTTTTTTTTTGCCAAGAATTTAAGAGTGTTTTACCCGAAGACTTTAACGAGCGGGAGCAGATGAACCCTTTCACAGTCTGCTCTTCCTTGAAACCACAACCTGACCTGTGGAGCTGTCGATGCGTGTGTGTGTGTATGTGAGGCATGTTTGTGTGAAGCATGTGTGTGTGAACTGGTGCGTGTTAAGTTTGTAGTATTTATTCAAGTGTGAGGTGTAGTTAGACTCGTAGGCTAGCAGCCCTGAAGACATGCTCGGCCGGTCGTGTCCACCGTTGGCCAAACAACCACCTGGCCTTTCTGCGTCCGATCATGTCGACTGTACATAAATGTTTTCCTTTTGTGATATCTTTTGTACAATAAACAGTTGTGAGGACTGTACCGCCTTGTATTTTTCTTGACCTTCCATGCATGTTGACTGCAATTCTACCCAGCATGCACATCAATGTATGCTGCACTGAATACATAGACCGCAATCCACACTCAGCAAAGTATCCCCTGCTGTCTTGTCCAAGCCATGTCCTGGTGACCTCCAGGGCAAGTCAAGTGAGACTAAATAGCCAAGGTACCTGCCTCATTCTGTGACCTACTTAACAAAAGTTGTAATTCGAAGCGAGTACAACTTGGGCGTGTTAGTATTTGATGCATATGAATAACCATTTGTTAAACGGGCATAAGTCACATTTTCTTCCTAAGTCCACATTATTGCTTTGTCGGGTAGTCACACAAAGGTGCATCGTTTGACGGTTAAATGACACACAGGAATACATTGGGAATGCTGTTTATAAACTTCACAAATTGCCGACTCGTGTTTAAAGGGCAGCAATAATGGACAATTGCTCTTTTAACATGTAATACTCGGTGTTTGTTAAAAAGGCAGAGGTAAAGTATTTTAATTGACATTATGTTTGCATACAAAATATGTAATTTCATGTTTTGTCGTGTTAGTACTGCATTTGTCGTCATGAAATGCATTATCAGAGATGTGGATGAAATGTTTGCTGCATTTAATTAAAATTGTTCCTGGCTCCAAACATTTTTGTTAAGCTACCTGTTATCTGCCCCTCCTAACTTATATTCAGACAATTGAGCGGGACAAAATGCTGTTTCAAAATTGCTTCTGTGTTTAATAGATACAAAACGTTTCAAAGAAATTCAACACTTCTTACTTTCACATTCGATGATACAGTTTTTCACCTGTAATCGCGATTTTGCAATCATAAAACCTAACTTGAAAAACATGACAGGATATACGATGTACATGCGCTTAAAGAACTGACTATACAAAGCAGCCAATCGTGAAAAGTCACTGTAACTGAGGTTATAAGTGACGAACTAGTTTATGATTT
This sequence comes from Medauroidea extradentata, assembly GCA_003012365.1. NCBI lineage: Eukaryota > Metazoa > Arthropoda > Insecta > Phasmatodea > Phasmatidae > Medauroidea > Medauroidea extradentata. Next base: position 6,693 of record PNEQ01034058.1, read on the forward strand.
CCATAACTGGTGGCCATAATACTACAAAAACACCCCACCTCCACTGAAAGTCAGAACAAAACAGTTTGGGTTATGTTCGGTATCAGTAGTTTGTACCACTTCATATACAACTCAGCTACATACTTTCATTATGCGCCATTATACACAAACTGCTGTTCAACTCTCAGTAGACATGTTGTATCCTATCGATAAAGAACCAATGAAACGTGTCAAGATTGATGACATAATGAAGACCATCAGATATGTTAGTGATCAGCATAAATATTTTTATTTACAATTTTCGGAGTGGCCACATTGTTAAAAACAATTCTAGTTTTGTGTGAAAGCCGTACGTTTACAGTATGTTTATTGAGTTACTGTGTTGGATAATTTGTATCTTCAAATAAACATTGTTTGAATTTGTGAAGATATGATTTTTGTAATACATAGCATGTTATAAGTTAAAAGGGCATATGCCAAAAATATTGGACAGATCAAGACGATCTACAACAACTTCATTATTGTGTATTGTATTGCATTAAACAACACCTTACAAAACTAAAATAGATCATAAGTCTTTTTCTTATTCAAACACATTATTTGTATACATTTTCTGATTAACAACGTATTATATATTAAAAGGGCAGAAGTCCAGTACATTAAATTGCTTGTTATTACGTATTGGTAACATCTAAAAATTATTATTAATGTGCAAATAATGCAGTGATATATCTAAATTGCGCTGCGCAGTTCAATCATCAAAACGTCACTGGAAACATATTTGACAGTTTTCTTTGTTTTGCCAAAAATTTACTTTCTTGGACTCCTTCCCTTCTAACAAAACGCGGTTCTATATCTGTGCAACATTTTGTTGCACTCGACAAATTCCTTTACTATTCTAACATTCGCAGATCATTACTTGGAAAATATTTATTGGACGCAGCTGGTCGCTCCCATTTACTATAAATGTTAAACTATGTTCGGTGAGGTTAAGTTAACTTTAATGATATCGATTTTCGACAGAAAAAAATTTTTCTGCATTTGTAGAGTCGGAAGACGTTTCTGCAGAGTGAAAATTAATTTTTGTCCATGTTTCCTGGAAATGAAAAAGCAGCTTAAAAGGTCTTATAACATTAAGAACCACACCGAGATGAACAAACAGCCAGCGGTGGCATATACTATATTGGTCGGAAAGGTGACTAGCCATGTTGAATTTAATGCTGTAAGAAAATACATACCTTTATTCCCACCTAGGCTCTGGGGTAGGCAGCTCCCTCAAGCACTGTTTCCTAACTTGTAATTACAATTAACAATTAATGGCCTAGTTCTATGATGGTCGTTTGAACGTAAGGGAGAATATCTGAATAACAAAGACTGTGTACTTGTACTGGTTTGAAGTGAAGGGATTGTGGTCAGCTGGTGAAGTGTGACGTGATGTGAATATAGAACGAAAGGGTGGGGAAACGGGAGATCACCGAGAAAAACCGCCGACTAGCAGCATCGTCCCGCATAATTTTCACACGAAAAAAATCTGGGACCTACCCCACTGGGAATCGAACCCGAATCGGGGTGATAGGAGGAAACTGCTCTAGCCACTGCGCCAACTGCGGTATTCTGTATTTGTTTAGCTATATGGTAAGTATATTACACTTTTATTTTTACTGTAAATGTACTTTAATAAGTTAAACATTACAGTGTACAGTTAATTAAAAAATTATTAGAGTATTGTTTACACAAACACAAAGTTGCGAATTGTTACTATTTGAATGGCCGAATACTCATGCAGCCGAGAGATGAGCACAGCTTCAGCAGGAAGACTTTTATTCTAAAACTGGTCAGTGAGTTTAAATAGTGTCTGGTTTGGGGAAGTATTTACAGAACGTTACACGCGGGTAGAACCGTTTCACGATTTGTGCTTAAGGCCATTTCACACGATCAAATATTGATTGAGTTCAATCTATTGAATTTAATTTATTGAATAGCACGACGATTCAAGACATTTTATTCTATAAACATTGAATGTACCACTTGAATAGTTATCACACAATTTATAAACAAATGACGCACAAAATAAATAATATAGCTATTTTATAAATATCTACTAACCCTGCACGACACAAAAATACTTGGTTTAGCCAACACAAAATTTATTTATACATTTGTATACATTATTTAAAAGAAATAATGCTCTGTTTTATTTTCAATATGGTTAAATTCTCATACAGAACTCAACTGATATTTTATTTGAATTAATGCTGTCAGAAAAACCTTCACTCCATTAGGCCTATAAAATATTTAGATTCAAGAAAATTTCAAACATGTTCGAAACGAAAATCTTTGACGAAATACACGACATTCAATAAATTTAAAGACAAAATGGCCGCAGTTATGTCGTCAACATGGCGTCACACGACATTCAAGAGATTGAATTTAATATATTTGATAGGAAATTGAAGCAAAATTTGATCGTGTGAAAGGGCCTTTAGTATATATTCTCGTTGTCGAAAATTATGAATGAAAGTGTGTGTTTTGCGGTGTTTTCTTTTTTTGGAATGAATATCTTTATACAAAATGTCGAAAGGCATAGGTGCGTACAGAACACTGTATATTTAATATTATAGCGTGAAATGATGGTGTCGTCCTTCAATGAATCAAGGAGGTGAGCTCTCGGTGGGATGTCTGTTCGTCAGTTTAATGACATCCACCTAGAGGTGAGCGTGTTGGTAACCATACACTGTAAAAAAACTACCTAAAATGTTTAGGAAGTAATCAACCTAAACGCAGTATGGGACAGTTACCATACTTACACTTTGTAAATATGCAAACTATTACACTTGTTACAATACAAGTCTCGTAACCTCAGTATACATTTGACTGAGGAATGCTGCCATGGACGTCTAGGAAACAATTCTACCATACTTACTTTCTTAGCGCTCCTATACGCACGTGTGGCAAATTTAAAAACTATTATTTAGAGTGTAACAATCTGTTAAGTAATTCTGTGTCATTTTACCGTAGCTTCAAATGTGTTTCTGGTTCCGTGGTTGGCGCAGAGACCACAGCGATCGCCTCCCACCAATGCGGCATGTGCTTGATTCTCGTCAAGGTCGACCTGGATTGTCACGTGTGGGGCCCGTGGCTACGTGTCTTCTCGGAGATCTCACCTCCTCACCCCTCTTATTCACTCCCAGTAGCGCCTCTTTCTTGCATACCACCTCGCACCAGCTCTGACACCTTACGGTTCAGCCCTGTACAAAATACTTTTACTCTTCACTTAGCGCTTCCAAATTTCCAGTATTCCTACGAAAAGAACACAGAAAAAAACTGTTTTGCGGTGAATGCAAAATATTTTGTCAATATGGACGTCACAAAATTTGTTTTCGGTGGTTACAAAATATTTTGGTAGTCACCGCAACACTTTATTGGGGACAGCGGAAATTTTAGTGGTCACCACAAAAAAAATTTGGTAAGCTCCATAATGACAAAATATTTTGTGGTGACCAATAAGTATTTTATCGAGTGAAAAGTCCGCCGAGATGGCCCTCGTGGGGCACCGCCTGAGTGATACTGTTTTGCGCGTTCCAGGACTAGAAATATGGATCTCGCCTTCCAGTGGTCTCTAGTGACAAGTCATTGAACTGAGAGGCAGTATTCTCGCCAACAACTCGCCTCTATGAGGAATTAATTTGTGACCTTATCATTTTATGACATAGCATTACCATCAAGGTGTGTTTTATATGCCTATTATAAGCTTCTGCAACAAGATATTCTTACATCAATTTTCGACATTCCGGAAGCTATAATATATGCTTTTTTGATTATTAGTGAATCTAGAATGGGTGTCCTCGCGTATAATGTTCTTTGAACGCTATTTCTAAGCAGACATATCTGGTACGCGACGATAATTTTTCAAATATTATTTTAACTGACGAAGGACTGCACATCGTTCAGCTGCTAGTGTCAAGCTGTGTCACCATTCCTAGTGACGTAAAACTCGCTTACCTTTTATCGTGTTTGTGTGAACAGTAAGCATGTACCCTCTCGTTGTGTGATTTATAGTTGTTCACATACTCTTTGAAAAAGAAGGAAACACCCATGTGGCATCACGTGATTATCATTGCATGAAAAAGTGTACCTTGCGTCTTGTCGGTAAGAGCATTCAACTATGCACGCCAATTTTATAAGAATACAATTATCTTGTATGTAACGAAAGTAAAGTTGAATTTCTATTTTTAAAACATAATATTGTTAACGTGATGACTACGATTAAATTAGATTATTAAACATAGTCGTTTCGGAAGTGACACTCTTGAATATAAATAATGGTTTATATCAGGTAGTGAATTCCTAATAATGGCAGACCACTTAAGCTACCCGGTTTTATGATAGGCCTGCGTGTCTGTCTTTAGGAAATTATTCCCATAAAAATATTATCTTCTCAGTCATTCCTCCAAACAAGACCAAGGTGATTGAAATAGCAATTCCAAATCTGGATACGTAACATGGATGTTGTCAGAAATGTGCATTTTGTATACAATTTTGGTAAACTAAAATCATTTATATACATCGTAAATTTGTAGTTAAATCTCACAGTCTCTATATACATATGCATATACGTGTGATCATCACAAGTCCCATAGTAAAAAGGATAATAGTAAAGCACTGCATGCCAGCTGAGTGGCTTGCGCGGAGAGGCGATAATACATTACATACGTGGTTAGTGGCAACCTTACCACTCCTGTCTCACACACACAACACACAGCCTATCTAAGGAGACCTCTTAAGGCCGACTCTTTCTTGCTCATTATTTCCCCCATCGTCTCTAGGCGCGAGGCGCTGAGCTGCGCATGTCTTCTCTTCGAGATCTTCTAGTACAGTTAACTACCGATTATCCGTGCACGAATTAATCGGCATTCTGTGTGTTTAACACTGTGAAAACAAGAATATTTAAAAATTAAATACACTTTTAAAACACAAGAATGTCAACTCTGGCTCGCAGAAATGAGCTAACGATTTCGCACAAGAATGGTTTCTACAAGATTTTGACATTCACCTTACTGTGGTTAACGTACACCCAGACATAAGACACAATATTCTTTATTTTGAAGAAAAAAGGCGCGCTGTAAATGAGTAAATACCGCATCTGTAGGCAAACCCATACGTCGTTTCGCTGTTTAAGAAAATTATAACTTTTTTTTTTAATTTGGATGTAGTTATGCAAAACGATCCAACCCACGAAGTAATTTATTTTGAAATACTCTTACCAAGTAATAGAAGAATGTCTAAAGTATGTCTAGAAAAAGAACAAGCATTGAAACGTATATTCGATGAATGAAAAGAAAGCTGAAAAAGAAATGGTCTACGCAAGGTTTAGATACACACAGTAGACTTTGACCTTCGGTATCTCAGTTCCAGTAAAATGTGGGTTGGTTCCTTTTTGCATAACTACATCCAATTATTATATTGGTAAATGAGCTAGTTTCGGATTATCCGTGTTTCCCGCTTATCCATGCGTTGTTCGACATAAATTAACACGGATTATCGGGACTTTAGTATTAGAGAGGAGTGGGATGTCAGGACACTTGCACCCACCCACGGAGGAGACGACACCTGTATAATGGGCAGGAACCGGGTCAGATGAGGCAAGTGTTGCCTCATCATCGATACATTATGGTCAACAGTGGCGCCTCTCCGCGGCCTGACCCGGAACTAACCTCGAGTCACCACTTTCCCTGCCCGTGATATCCTGCCCTGGGTCATAGACAACGGTACCACGTCCAGGTCCAGCTGCGTACCTGCGCCGGAGGTACTCTCTGGAAACTTAACATCTTCCTCTATCCCGGCCAATCCGGCATCACAACAACTCTACATCAAAAGCACTTGAAGGAAACGCGTTACGATGAATGAGCCGGAGAAAAGCTGACAGTGGAACGTGAAACTAGCTCTTCCTGATGTGTTACTTACCAGTGAGGTAATCCTGTGAAATTTTACCGTTACTTTAAATTCTTCTGAACAGGGCCGTCGACAGTATTTTTGGTCTCCTACTCAAGTAAATCTTCGGGGTCTCGTACTACCTCAAATGCACTTCATTATGATCAACTCTGCTAAACGTCTAACACTATTAAATAAATAAGAGTGCAATGAAGAGATTTGGTCAACACTTCAACATCTAGGTCTTTAGTGCTACTGAGGGATGACATGATGTAAGAATGGAGCAGCGCTGGAATGCATTGGCGGGGAAAAAGGGAGATCCCCAAGAAAACCCGCCGACCAACGGCATCATCCAGCACGGTTTCCACATTCGAAAATCCGGAGACCGACCCAGCCGGGAATCGAACCCGGATCGCTTTGGTACGATGTGCGTGCTCTAGCCACTGCGCCAACCACAGCCTCTAAATAAATATGACAATACTGTGTGTTTACGTGAACGTAAACACAAGTAAGCAATTTAAAACAAATCCTGACCGTTTAATCCCGATCTGAGACGAATTTTTCCCATCTGACCCTCTCTTGGTTGCTTTGCCCCTGGAGATGGCTATAGTGAGTAATTACGGAAGAATGTGTATGAAAAAATATTAGCTGGAAGCATGCAAGCAATAAGGTGAGAAAAGCTTACACGCGTCCAATAAGTCACTAGAGTGGGTTTTCTATCTCCTCTGGGTTGCCCAGGTCGCAGAGTAAGTTAGCAATTTGGGAGAAAAAATGTGCTAACCGTACACGTAGCCAATGCTACAGTGAAGTGGAAATTAATGTACAGTGTCTGGCACTGTGCTGCAGCGAGGTAGGGCGTGGTAGTACATTAGGCTTTGCGATACATACATAGACTGTGCCTTGGAGAAATGGACAGCTGTGTACTTCCCAGACTCAGTCCAGTAGCGAGGCCGGATGTTACCAGACACCGCACAGGTGTGCAAGCAGAGTCCAGAGTCCAGTCAGGTTGCTCCATGCGACAGCGACATGCGAGAGTGCTTGCCCTGCGCTTCCTACACTGACGTCTCGCACAGCGCAGCAGTATGCACGTGGGCGGATGTTACCGACACCACGCAGGTGTCAGAAAGTCACGAAGGCAGTGTCATGTGACATTGCAACCTGTAGCTTCTCTCTTGACTTTGACAAGGTCAGACAACTACATTGCGCTCTTGTGTGCGTGCTTACAGCTACCTACATTATATTCTCGTGTACTCAGTTAAATCTAGTACGAGAACTACCTCGATTTTAATTATACAGAATGAATTCGATACTTCGGCCTACCCATGCTACTCGCCTAAAAACAAAAAGGTTATATGCAAATTCAAATACGAATGTAACGGTGTGCCTATGACTGAGTTTGTAGGACTGCGAGCGAAGATGTATGCCTACAGGTGTTTCTGATAAAGTGTATAGAAAAAGGTTAAAGGAATTCAGAAATTTGTGATCATAAAGAAAATTACCTTCCAGGACTACATCAGAGCTTTGAACAGAGAGAGAACGTTATGCAAGAAACTGTACATAGTATAAGATCATGTAAAAAGCAGCTATATTCCATGTGTAGCAAAAAACTGACGTTTATTTGGCTAGACGACAAAATATGCGTGTGCTAAGATGTATTAAACTCTCTAACAGATGGATATGCTGACAAGTCGCGTTCATTAGACTATTTATATTAAATTTGTCACTGTAGCATACTATTTCCCTAACAAATGTACTGAATGTTATTAATGTGACGAAAATTTTTTCTCTCCCGACTGTGACTTACAACCTGGCTACAGCAAAAAAGTCCGTACAAAAAGCTGAAACGACATAATTATCTGGCAAAGTCTAGTAACTAATGCAACACCTACATTACTAGTGGAGTGCAAAGAAGAGGCGTGTGGTACACTACTAGCAGCTACTATAAGACTACTGTAGAAGTCACGAGACTCCACCAAGACTACATTGCGAAACTATTCAAGGCTTATTATTACCGTACCGAGTAACTGTATACATGTTAGGAAATTAAACAAAACATGTGAAATAGACTCACAGAATAGGTACAGAGGAAAAATATGTATACATTTTCAGAAGTCTAGTACATGTAAATCTGTAAAACCAAATAATTGAAAGATTACTAAAAAGGTATATACAGGTTTAAAAAGTAATTTGAGCCATCAGTGGAAAAACATGAAAACATCTGAGCAGACTTAATGATAAAAATCTAACTAAAACATGAGAACTGCAGTAGGTGACGATGATGGGCAGCAACATGATAAACACAGGGCTCAAGTAGCTATTTATACTCCAGTATATGCAGAAAGAGAAGCTGGGACAGGTTGTGACAGGTGCAGCAGTAATGGTGGTGAAGAGGGGAAAGGAGGGGGAAGTGAGCTGTGACAGGTTCAAACACATGCAGCAGTTCTGTTGAAGGAGAGGGGAAATGAGGGGGAAGTTCAATGTCAGTTCAATGTCATGTGATGCAGGAATAGAAGCTGTGACAGGTTCTGACAGGTGCAGCAGTAATGGCGGTGAAGAGGGAAAAGAAGGGGGGAAGTGAGCTGTGACCAGTTCAAACACGTGCAGCAGTTCTGTTGAAGGAGAGGGGAAAGGAGGGGGAAGTTCAATGTCAGTTCAAGGTCATGTGATGCAGGAAGAGAAGATGTGACAGGTGTGTCAATGAATGTGGGAGGGAAGGAGGGGAGAGGGGAAGGTACTGTAGATAACTGCATACAAAACTATAGTCAGTTCCCTGCTGGATGCTGAAGAGGTCGAATGCTTTCTGTCATGTCTGGGAGATGTGCAAGTAAGTATAATTAACTACTGAATTGATCGGAAATCGATCGGGTATAGATTCGTGAATGTAGGATAATTGATCAGTTGAATCGAAAATTATTAATTGTTTGAATTGATCGGTAATCGATCGGGTATTGTTAAATAATAAATAATATAGACTGATTTACATTTTTAGTTATTAAAAATGTAGGGGTTATGTATACACATATACTTAATAGCATGTGAACCTTATATAAAGTACAACACTTAAATTAAATAATCGATTACTCTAAGATGGCGGCATTAGCAACAACTTCAAGGTCGAGCCGAAGGTTACTGAGCATGGTCGAAGATTGCCGAAGGTTAACGAGCTTGGCCGAGCATACCCGATGTATTTTTTGAACTAAATAATTGTTATATAAAATATTTAAAAATATTTTATTTTTATTTAATTTATTTTTTACATATGTCCGGGGTTAGGACAGAATGTGAAATCAAATTTTTTTTTTGGAAGACTCGGAAGAAACCTCGAAGATGGCGATAGAAAACAAGATGGCGGAATTTTTAATTTTTTTTGGAATTTTTAGTTTTTTTTTAATTTTTCGAAATTGACATCATTCAAGATGGCGGTCGGAAACAAGATGTCAGCAGGAAACAAGATGACATCGGGATGTCGGGTTACAGAGGTCAAAGGTCAAGTACAACGGTCAAGGTCACATGGTCAAAGGTCAAGGTCATGGGGTCAAATGTCAAGGTTAACCACACAACCATAGCCCCCAGCCCCTGCGTCCGGATCGGCTATTTCCTTCTACTTATATATATATATATATATATATATATATATATATATATATGATTTAGTTTCTACAAGAACAATAACAACTAAACAATATATGAGGGTTTATCAAAAATGTTGTGATTTTAGTAGAGTTGTAGGTGGGGCATTTTAAAAGGCAGCACGACATGAGTTTCTTCTTTTTTTTGTGTCTATTTGACATCTTTTAGATAAATTTTAACCAAATGTAATACTGTAAGAACTAACCACACAAGATTTGATTTCTGAGGGATGTACATGAACTGTACTCTCTTAAAGAGAGTACAGCATTAACATGTTGGGCTACGTCACATATCCAGTTATAATGATTAGTATAATTTAAATTTTATAGGGTTTCTTGTCTGTTTGAAACGTATGCTTTGTTTTAGTAAGGTTTCTTCAGTTCCGCAATGTCTACCATTTTGTAAGATAGCATACATACAGCTAGATTAAATTGTTATATTTCGTGAAATTTCAACCTTTTCATATCAAACTCTATAGTCAATTTGAACATTATTAGTATGGTTATTTTTCGTCTTAAATGATTCTTTTGACAGCAGCTTAATAACTTACTGTGTGTATTTGACCCAATACAGAAGTAAGTAGGCTCGTAAGTTATGCTGGTAACTACTTGTTTTGTAATAGTGTTGATGTTCCATTGTCAAAAATTCTACTCTGGTAACAATTACACGACTAGTGACTGTACTAAAAAAAAAAAAAAAATAGTCGTAGGTATAGTATTCCTAGAATCATTTGAATGAATAAATCATCCTAAAACTGCACTAATTTACTAACTAGGAAGGCTTCTTAAAGCCTATCGCATGTCATTAAAGAGATAAAAAATTATTAACATTAAAGTTTGCAGTATTTTGCGTCTGTTGTTAGCAGCTTCTAGTTTTCTGGGTTGTAGCCGTGTAACTCTCGTATTTATTCCCGAAGTTTCGGAGAGCATTGCCGCCTCCGTCTTTAGAGTCTGTGCGAGGTCCTTCATATACTGTAAGCTGAGCCTGGGTGTTTCCTGATTGGTCAGGATTGTCGGCTAACCCTCTGCTGTTATTGGCTGCGGCGTTATGCAAATTCCTGGTCACCTCCCTCCTGGTTTGCAAACCAGAAGGGAGACGACCAGACATATTGCCACGGCGGACTTTATTTTTGCTTACCCATTACGCGCTTGTTCGTAACTTTTATGAAATTTTAATCAAAACCCTGAAAATACGGCGATTTAAGATTTATAATTGTAAAAAAAACCACATTTGTAATTAAATAATGTGCCAAGTTCTCATTTATCATTCACGTGTTCTTCAAAACCTACAACTCAGCATTTGTTTCATATCAGTATCACTAAATTTGGCAGTGTGATATGGAATAGTTTTTAGCATTGAAAATCCTATCTCCCGACATGGCGGAGCTGGCTGTCCAGCATGGCCTTAACAGGAAGCTACCAAACGCCTGAATTAGGCCTAAGGTGGTAAAACCGGCCCTAAGTAGAGTAAACTAAATTAATGCTCTCCACTTACAACATTCTTCACTCGCTTTGTGGGCAGTGTAGTCTCAGCGAGCTACAAAATGTACGTAATGGCACCAGCTTTCTCTCAAGGTTGTTCTCTTCTCCGTGGACCGGCTACTGATTTAAGTCTGGGACTAATGGTGCGTCTAATACACTGCTTGACACGCGGTTAGAGACAACACTTCCTGGTGACCTTGAACCTCGTCTGGTAGACACGGAGCTATTTTACGTTACTCAGGAGTCAAAACAATAAACACGACCTCGTTCAGAAACATCATACACACTCTTTCTTTCTCTCTCTTTTTAACACTCCATAGATAACATAAATAATAAATGTATACTGCAAGGCTCAGTGATACAGGTGTGCATCACGTTAGCATATGTCCGGAAATACAGTATTTACACGTCACGTTACGTCCCTCGATATTAGAACCTTGTATGATATGCTTTTTAACATCTTGAATAGGCCTAACTTACTCTGACCGGTCTCAGCAAAGACCATGTGAAAAGTCAGTAGAGTAAAACGTTACCCATTGTCAACACGATGTGCCCTTACATATGCATTTTCTTAAGTTTGATTTTACAAATTATTACAGCTACTGTTTCAACTTTGCTTGAATTAACAAGCCTGCTTACTTTAGACGTGGATGAGTCCAATATTAAGTTCGTCTGTCTAAGAGTACAAGGTTCGTATATATCTCACAACTTTTGGCATCATTACTGACCGCAACAGAATTTATGGATCATATTCTCATATTGGTCTCGTAGCCACTTCATAATGTACTCAATGTTCGAATTCAGCTAAACCATCAATATTCCACTGATTGTATATTTATAAACATTAATTAAATTCAGTATAAGGAGGTAGTACTTTACCATCATTCCAACCTTAATTTAATATCATGAGTGTAACAGACTGAATATTTATTTACGACTTCACTCGACAAACAAAATATAACATTTTGTACTAAAATTAAGGCAGATAATTTCAACGATTTGTCAAATGGAACTGTATTATAAACTCGTAAATTTTCGTGGAAGTACGCATTGCGTACAAATGTTGCTGAGTCGCAGAAAAATAACAATAAAACAAAAAATAAAACCTAGCATTAGAGTTTGTAATGACAATTTAAGTTTAAGTTTAATATTATTAACTTTCATTACGCTTCTACCCATTCCATTAAACTCGATAACCATTAACATCCGTGGCTTTTTGTATATTATTTAGCATAAAAACCATTTACACAGATGGTGTAGTTTTTTCCAGATCCACACAATCGTCGAGTTCGTTATTTCTTCTGATACGTCGTTGGCACAATTTAAAGCGGCTTTTAAGGAAGTTCTCCCTCATCTAGAAGAAATCAATCTTATTTAAACTAGAAGATTCGTATGAAGTTACAGCACAAAACGAAATCAAACTTTTTTTAATTTTGCAAATATTTGTTTATTTATTTATTTATGTATTTATTTACTAGCAGTCCCCCGCGGCTTTGCTCGCGAGTATTATTTGTAACTGATATTATTTACTTTAATTGAAAAACCTCTTTGTACACAGGATTGGTACTTCAGTCATCAAGTGTTAGAATGTCCAAGCGGCTAGTTGAACTAATTCTGCAGCAGGATAAGTAGCTATAGCTGTCCACGCGAAAAGCAGTCTTAAGTTTGTCCCTGCCACTAACAGCGACTTCACCTGGGCCTTATTTATAGCCCTGCCTATTTGACGTTGTGGGGTAATTACAGACATCTAAGGTAAGAGGTTAATCGAATGAGAAACGTCTGTTTACCCTGTGCACAACCATTGGTGACGGTGCCCTGAATTATATATTTTCAAAATATTCACGTTAACTTTATTGACATTACAAAGTTTCAGAGGGTAAAGGTTTCGCGGAAACGTATTTGGTGCCCCGAACCTGTGATTAGTGAGATGATATATCGTCGGTTTACTGCCAAAAGTGACAAAGTCAAAATGAGATAAAATTATAAAAACGCTAGGAATATGCATATGTTGTTCATGAACAATTGCCCAAGTTTAAAGTCTATTCGTCTTTTCGTACTGTTGTGTCACAGTATAGTGACATACCAAATTTTTGTTAATATCTACAATTTAATACTGTTTTTAAACGAAATAGCATTTATGACTTAATCACTTTTGGCAGTATACCAACGACATGTCAGCTGATATTGTAGAGGAACCTAAGTGGAAAGAGAACTGCAATTTTACCCCCTTTAAAGACTACATGTAAATTGCACTAATTCGATCTGCTTTGTAGTTTTTGTGTGTCACAATTGAACGTTTGCACGCAGCTTTTAACGGAATTCGAGCCCAGAACCTCCCGGAATTTAGACCTGAGTGACAAACAACTGCGTCACGTAACGTCGAAATAATTCATGAAAATAAAATTTATTGAAAAAAAAATAAATAAAATATCTATGACCTGGGCTCATAGAGGTTGTACAACACCACGTCTCGATAGGTTACTGTAGTGAAACTCCTGTATAAGTTGTTTCTCGCTGCTCGTTCCTGCTTTTCGGATCGTCTGCCTTGATTATTGACCAACTAAGTTTTATTCTTAATAATCACGTTTCTTATAAAGAAAAATTATTACATACATATTTTTTTTTAAATATTTACGTAAGCATCACTCTGACGCGAACAACATCTCAATATCTCTACTTTTTAGATATATATCGTGGGTTGATGGAAAACAAATTTTGTGCTTTTTCACCCTTTTGGGTGTCGAATTTCGAAATATTTTAAAATTACATCTTAGACATTTGTATAAGTATCCAACTGAAGTGTAAATCACATCGCTAGCCCGTTCAGTCGAATCAAAATCGATCATTCACTATAAAAACACATATCACCCCTGCACAGTATTGAGAAATCGAATTTAGAAAAATCTGAAAACCGTTTTGCGATAATTTCTGTAATCATGATCCTGAAGCAAAAATTAATTGTATATCTCGACGGGTTCGATAGATATCGAGGATTTATCTAAAACACGTTCAAGGTCTTTTCACCACTTAAGAGAGTAAATTTCGAAAAACCCTTGAATTACGTTTTAGAATTCTTTGTTGGTATCTCGTGGACGTAAAAACACATTAGCCCGCTGGGTTCAAGATATATCGACGATTAATTGAAAACGCTTTTCACCACTTTTCACCCCTTTTCACTTCCTTAGGTGGCGAATTTCGAATATTCCTGAAAATACTTTTTAGGTATTTGAGTAAGCATCAATCCTAAACAAAAATCACTTCTCTATATAAAAAACTATGGGATCGATATATATCGAATGTGAGTCGAAAACTCATACTACCCCATTTTTAACCAGTTTAGGGCCGAATTCGGAAAATATATTTTAAATGGTACTTGGGATATTTACAAAAGCGCCAATTTAAAGCAAAGAGTACTTCGATATCTCGATTGATTCGATAGACATGGAAGGATAATCGAAAACACATTTCACGTATTTTCACCCCTTTAAATAAAGGATTTCGAAACGATTTTGAGTCCTGTCATAGACATTTGTAAAAGTAACCAATTAAAGTTAATATCAGGACGATAGCCAATTGTGTTTCAAAGATAAAGACGATTCTTTAAAAACACATTTTGCCCCTTTTTACTGCCTGGGGGTCGAATTTCAAAAAAACCTAAAACTACTTTTTGGGTATTTACGTCAGCAATATTTTGAAGTGAATATCAACTCTCTATCCCGAAGGGTTCGATAGATATCGATAGTTGATTGGAAACACATTTAACGTCTTTTCAGCCCCTTAAAAGTTGAACTTCGAAAAATCCTTAAATTGGCTAATATGCATTTTTACGAGTGTCCTACTAAAGTAAAAATCACGATGATAGGCCGTCGGGTTCGAGCTCTATCGACGTTTCTTCGGAACAAATTTCACCCCTTTTCACCCCCTTAGAGGTCGAATTTCGAAAAATCCCTTCTTAGTGCTCGCCTACGACCTGAAGGGAACCCCCACAAAAATTTTCACGATTCTAGGTCCAGTGGTTTGGGCTGCAGTTTGATATGTCAGTCAGTCAGTCAGTCAATCAGACAGCTTTAATTTTTATATATTGAGATTTATTTATTTAAACTGTACTGAGTATTGAAATTGGGGTTCTCTCTCTTAGGCATATGCAATCCTAGGTACAGATACAGGATAGGACTAGCGAGAGTACAAGTTTACTGACTCTTCGTTATCCCTTGGCATTTGCATGCTGCGTCACGCTCGTGTAAGAATGAGACGTTACCTGTACTGTCCCAACTGTTATATTTCTGGCGTAGGCCTGGGTTCTGAACTCCGACCACAGACCCTTGATCAGACATGCTCTCAGGCACACCGCTCCTGTGAATTCCGCAGCAAGCAATTTCGGAACTTGAAGAGTCATGTGTACCTGACTCAAGGACGGTGTTGTAGGGTGTGACGCGTATTCTTTTATACACAAAACCGTTTAAATTATTCTTATTAGGTTACATAAGAACACAAAACACGCTTTAAAAAACACGTCCATGATTTTAAAAACCCAGCAAGCTTGTTAAAAGATTATATTTTTGTCCCACAACGTATCTAAAAACGGCTTTCTTAACTCCGAAAATGCTACCCGAATTCATCAAGCACAAAACGATATACTTACGTTGGCATTAACTTCACACTTTCCAAGAAAAAAATTACTGACACCGCTTAAAGTCCCACAGGGAAAAGACTACAGCGAAACCTTGCACGCCAGCTTGGAGCGCTGCGAATAGAGGCGATATGCTTCTTGTAGAGCTTGATACTCTGGCTCTTATCACTACGCTGTTCCCACACGTGATACGTGGAAATTTGAAACTGGTACACACTCCTCTTAAACGGAAGGTTTTCAAATAAATCGAAATGTCATGCTGAGCATACAGCTAGTAGGCATGTAAATTTGAATCCACTGGATGTTTATTAACTGGTGCCACTTTAACATCACCGTATACGCAACATTAATTTTTAACACTTCGTCAAAGTATACAAGAAGTTTATCAGATTTTTCTACAAACAGATGATATTTCCGCAATAAAACGTCAATGTATGGCTGCGTGCGTGTGTTCAGACTGAAGATAATTTTGAACTTCTATAGCGATAAACAACAACATTACCGCTGTAATATTATCTGTCAAACAAAAATGTCACATCCAATTGGCCATAATGAACTACAGTTTTATGGGCTGTGATTTACACAGGGAACATATGAGTGTTTGCCTGTATCCGCTGTAGTATGTGCATCACAAGCATTTTTATTTCATTAGCTTTACATATTTTATGACATAATGCGATTATACTAATTTGACACGGACAATGAAAATTCTGGGACATCAGTATTAAATATTCGTGTTTCATCAATAAACCGTTAAGCATTGTAAAGTGATCTTCATTAATTTACATAGCGCGCTATTTAACACTGTCTCTTTATACTGAAAGTTATCTCCGGTGTTGTAATGACTCCTATCAACTAGCGAAATGGGTGTTACGAAACATTCTGAGCACGAAAAAATAAGATAATTAGCTTTACGCGCCGTATACAGTAGGGCCTATAGGTTAATCACGGCGTAGTGAGTTATTTCTGAAGACCTAACATTTTTTTTATTTCATCTCATTTTTGTCACTGACTTGTTAACATGGCAGTATTATGTTCGTGTTGTTGATGAACTGATTGGATGCATACATTTCACGCCACACAAACGTTAACGCCTAAGGTATTGTGCAAACACACTAGCTGCTCGCACAAATGACTAAACAGTAAACATTATTTTGGAACAATTCCTTTATGTTTCAAATAATTTGAGAGATATCGAGGGTTACAGCGAAACAAAGTTTACGTGTTATTACTTCTTTCGGGGTAAGCCTTAGAAAAATCCTGAGACCTCAAATTACGTAATTTTACAAGTACCTAATCGAAGTGAAAATCACGATGAAGCTTCATTAAAGTCCATTTAAACCAATTGCAACCCTCAGATGTTAATATTTTGAAATTTTTTTTTCCGGAATTTTTTCAATCATCATTCTTTTCACTACATTAGAAATCAAATTTCGATAAAAAAAACCTTGAATATTTTGAGATCAGACACATATCGTAGTGTGCTAAATTGCACACCTGATGAGACTATGAGACGTAGAACTCTCTGAAGTCGAAACGAACATGGCACTACAATACGAGACAGGAAGACCAGCGACTTTCCAATCCCCTGTCCGTATTCGGGAACTTCAACTTCGGAAACCACCCCCGTTAGAGGTGAGAATCGGTCGGAGACCAACAGCTGGTATCTGTCATGTTCAAGAGTGCGTCTTTAGGACGTGTGTGCTCCGCACGATACACCACCCGCTACGGTGGGAATATAGCAATTGGAAACCCAATTCGTTATCCTAAACCGTAAGGTCCGTCCAAGGATAAGAATGACGTACTCGTGTTTCGATCTTCTTGGATCTCTTCAGGTAAGGGTAGGTTGCAGATTTCAGCAACCACCTTACGACACGATTTACAGATTTTCGTAAACTTAGAGGTTGGCGTGAAAGGTACAAGAAACTCGACACCTTCGAAAAACCTTGAAGTTATTTCTTAGACATATGTATATGTATCCCACTAATATAAAAATTACAACGATAGCCCGTTGGGTTCAAGCTACATCGATGATTCTTCTGAAACGTATTTCACACCTTTAGAAGATAGATTTTAAAATTCTATTCCTTGTGCTCACCTTGCCCTCAAGGGGACCAATACTCAAAATTTTACCTTTTTAGTCCAGCGATTCGGACTGAATATTTATATGATAGTCAGTGAACACGTTTATATATGCATGTTATTGCGTGCAGGTGTGTTATGTGCAATGTTTAACTTGTTTCATGAGAGAGACTACAAAAGTGGCACAGTTTGGGTAGTAAATAGTAACAAAACAAAAATTTGCTTGTAAAAGTTGAACAGCGAACCAGGTTAAAATGTTTCAAACTATGTTTATGTATGATGATACATACCGCGTAAAAATTGTTTTAGCATACAAGTGGTTATGGTAAGTGGTTCCGACTACATGCTAAAAGCTTTCTTACACAAAGTTCCACACCACACGTCAGCAGCCAAGATCTACCAAATGCAATAAATAAACTCACGATCATAAAAAACTGTGAAACTACATTACACGCATACACACACCAACGCACGCAGCAGTGTACCAAAATTCACTCAGACTCTGTACAAACACAGACTTACACACGCTCGTCTAATCTTGCAGTTTTATATACGTGGATGCACACTTAATATTACGCGGTTCTACTCTCGTACATTGTCAGTATTTTTTTTACAATTTTGCTGTAAAAACATTATCTGTTTATATGTTTGAATGTCAGTCACAATGAAAGTCAAAATACACTGTTAACACAGATTTTGTAATGGTATATGCCACACACACAATGATGTGACAGAAACGAAAGAAAGGGTGCAATGTGACACTAATATTCTCGTTACACTTGTCTGGCTGCCGCTCGACAAATACTAAAATAACATTACGTGTAAACTGTTCATTGCCACTACAAACTAACCTCTAGTAGGGCAACCACAGATAATTACGATTTTAGTTTATTTATGTTTATTTGTAATATATTTTATATAACCACTGGCATTCTGAAATGGGGAAATAAAGGTACAATTACATCTGTGAGAAGTTAGCCCCCCGTCATTGTACTCGGTGAAAAGGTGTCTTAGTTTATCCATCTATTATTTTCATACATGCACACATACACAAATATCAACATCCCCACACACACATACATATTTATACACACACACATATACACATACATATAATGAATTGCCCAAAGCACTCACCTTACCTACTCTCTCATTCATCAACGCACAGTCCGAAATGCTGGACCCACGGACATGAAATTTTGATAGTTGCTTCACCTTACGCCGTAGGCATCCACTAATATGGAAATTTCCAAAATTCAAAAATTAAGAGTGTGATAAAGGTGAAATATGTTTCCAATGAATCCACGATACCGCTTAATCCATTGAGATATTGAGGTGAGTTTTACTTCAGTGTAAAGTTTATAAAAATGCATATAACATTTTTTTAATTCGAAAATTAAGGGTGTGAAAATACGTAAAATGTGTTTTTAATATATTATTGATAACTCTTAAGCATGTTGAGATATCGAAGTGATATTTGCTTCGGAATGAAGTTCACGTATGTCCCTTAAAAGCAATTCCAAGATTTTTGGATATTCTGCTTCGAAGGGAATTTAAAAAATACAATTTGTTTTCAATTAATTTCTTGTAACTTAAACCTGATGAGATATATTAATTATTTCTGAATACCTAAAAACTATTTAATATTTTTTTTTTTAAATTAGACAATTGAGATGGCGGAAAGATTTAAAATGTTCCAGAAATCCCTAACAGAAGATATGAACACTGAGAAATGATATGCATGTTGTTACATTTTGCTGTCATAACCTGTGTAAACACATTTAATTTGTGTAAGAAAATTCAAGAGGAACTGATGTGATAATATATACGTATGTATTATTAGCAACTGGCAGAAGAGTTAATTATCTATTTGAAGTATGACAATTTAGGAGTGGCTTCCACTTGCGACGTAGGCACGCACTAAGGGGTGAACAAAGGGTAAAATGTATTTTCTCGGTATCCTCGGTATTTCTTAAATCTTATGACGAATCGTT
>PNEQ01034058.1:26519-45362 GCA_003012365.1 Medauroidea extradentata
TATATATATATATATATATATATATATATATATATATATATATATATATATATAGTAGTGTGGTATATTTAATTATATATATGTTAATTATTTATAGGGGGAGAGATTTGGATAACTTATCAGGTTAATTCTGTGTCAATAAGAACTCTAATACTTGATTTACTCTCCCTCTCCCCAATTAATCAAAGAAACATTAAAATCCTGAAACCACTTTATGTTTGTCATACTCCATTTCATAATAACTTGGATAAATTTGACAGCAACTTAGGGGCCATGTTTGGTAATATTTTGCTATTTGTTACACTACACAAGACAAACTTTGCAGTACAAATGCTTAAGTTGACATCTCAGGTTCATTTTATTGCTAAAAATGTAATGCATTGTGCAACATATCACAAAATACTGAAAATTATTGCCCATTAGTTGCTGCCAAATTTATCCAAACTTATATTAAACAGAGTATAATTAGATTCTCAAATGTTGCAAGTAAAGTGCTTAAATTTAATTCATATGGTTTATAGGTCATTAGAAACATATCGGAAACCTATTATATCACTATTCGCCCATTTTATTTTTAAACTCTTTTGAGATATTTCAGTAATTAAATTTGTTTCAAATAAAGAGCATAACGATAACTACTTACGTTAATGTGATATTGAGGATGTATAAAAAAAAATTTTTCTGACTTTTCACCCCCTTAGTATTCGAACTTCGACAAAAAAACTTTTTTTTTGGCATTTAAATGCGCATATTTCTCAACCAAATAACATAACAAAAGTTCACTGCACAAATTTGATATCGTGGAAATACTAAGAATACATTTTAAGTCTTTTCTCTTCCTTAATGAGCGTCTTAATCACGATGGAAAACCTCCCCTTATATTTCATGCTTTAGATTTCAGGGGTTTTGGAATGTGTGTTAAATGCATTAGTGTATAGGTGAGGGGAAAAATTAATAACTTTTTTTTCGTTTAATGGGATATGAAACTACTTATATTATTTTAGAACATCTTTGTAGTGCACATTAGTGGTTCTGCCATCAGGGGCTAGGAAAACCAAGTTTCTCGGCGAGCTTACTCCCTCAAGTCTATCCCTGCCACCTTTAGTGGCTGTCCTTGGGCTTTATTTACAGTCATAGCAACGCAGACCTTTTACATTGAAAATAGTAATTTGATGGTATGAGTGGTACGCATGGTATAAAACTGATTCATCCCGATCACACCCAGTAATGACTGTAGACTCGATTAAATTGTTTTACAAACGCTTCACCTAGAGCCTGGTTCCATTGCAGAGTTTTGATAGGTCGATCTTTCGCAGTAATATTACAGAAACTCCCACCTTGATGCGAACCTTATGCGGTGGCAAACCAGTCGAGTTGATGCTGTTGAATAGCTCCACAAATTAATGAACTGCATCGTCCATTCTTAAAGCTGAGTCTTGGGATTTGTATTCCTTTTCAACATTTTTCGAACTACTTCAATATAATGCCATTAACTTCGTCAGCCTTGTCACTCTTGGGTGTCAGAATGGCACATTCACACAGTCAGTCCACTGATTTCTTATTAATGTAGAGCATGTGAGAATATAAATGTGCTAACAGATCAGGAAGTATTGCAACTATTCTATCAAGGCTGGCAGGTATTAGAGAATATCCCGGTAGAATCATCGGCCCTTACGTGTACTCTTGATATATTTCTGTAGAAAGAGTTGCCTCATGAGACGCTACAGGTATGAAGATTTCAGGCAGGCATTTACTTCGTCAGCTCAAGATCCTCTAGGCACTACAGGAAGTATCAGACGGAAATCACCAACAATAAGCATATTAACACCTCCCACCTTTCCATCGTTTCCCCTGATGTCTTTGAAGGTCCTACTCAGAGCCTCAAAGTCATTTAAGTGTGCTGGTGCAAAAAAACTGTTATCAGTATGTTAGAAATGTTTGCGTTCTTGTAGTTGCCTTAAGCCCAATGTGCAGTTAAAAATAAATTACAGAATCATTAAAACAACAAAAGATTAAGACCAATTCAGCATATTGAAGAAATCAATCGGATATTACCTACAAAAAAAAACTTAAATGAAGATCCAAAACCAAACAACACAAATAAATTAACTTGCTATATGTAAATGGTTGAATGCTAATACGCATTCAACATGAACCACTTACAACACAAAATACAACGCCGTAGCTTACAACCCAAAAAACACGTAAGCTAAAACCTGAAGTACTTAACTTATAGCACAAATCACAACTGAAGAAACCAGAAATCTGTTAGTGTATGTGTATGTGATGTTTAGGACTAAAATATACACACTCCAGGGTCTTGGAGTTGGCACAGAGACAGTAGCTATTCATTTAAATAATTATATTCAGCTGATATTTACTATTTTATAAGTTTCACATATCTACAGTTTATCGTCAACTTATGAATAGTATGCACTCAAGAAAAATTTTAAATTATTTTTGCAAAATTTTAGTTAACAATACAAATACGTGGTATTGTGTGTATTTGGCGTTTCATATCGCTATGTGAATCCGTTTTAACTAAACATATTACTTCTGCAGCACATTCCCGTGGTTTGGTGGAGCATTAATTTAAATATTTGGTTGTATTCTCAAGATCGTTAATATTCAGCATCTACCTCTTTTAATTCTGAAATTGGAGTTCAGTTTTTATGTGTTCAGCATTTTAGCAGAATTCGATCCAAGTCTTGTTGCAACTCAACATATCAGTAAATGTATCACGATAGTGGACGAAGTAATTTTGTTTTGCTTCGGTTCCAGTTTGTTTATTGAAATATATATATATATATATTCTAAGCTGTATTTGTATTTGAATGAATAAACAAAATTTATTACAAATGGTTATTTTTATTATTATTTTCAGCCTCATCTTTTGGATCTTGAGTTTGATGCACAATGTATCATAAGGAAAAGTTTAAAAAGGTTTATCTACACTCATGCTTCAATAAACATATTGCATTATGCTGCTCCTTAACTAAATTTAAGTTTTTTCCTCAACGCTGGAAATTATTATTGATTACACAGTATTGTGTTACGAATGCATTAAAAAAATAACTTCTTGAAAATTATATTCGTTTTCGGGTTTCCTTGTCTCTACCAATTATTATCATCCGTAACTTGCGTAGGCCTACGTAAGTTTTGCATTTTACGTTCCAATATATCTGATAGGTATATCTACCACTACAGTACTCAATACTTCTTCGTATTTTTAAAAATCGTACTTTGCAATATGTTATTTTCGGAAATTACTTTCCAAAAAAATATTTTTGTGAGTTTACAAGAAGTATTGTAAATTTTACAGGAGATGTTTGTAAATATACAAATACGTCAATTTTGTATATTTACAAATAATAATTTTGCATTTACAACTAAATTCTTGTGTATTTTACAACAAATGTGTGAAGTGTCACAAAATTTTTTTGGCAACCCGTTTCCAAAATTTTTTTCGTATAAGTCAAAAGTATTTTGTAAAATATGACGGACCCTCGAATGTTATTTAGTTTCACATCAAACACTTCACGCATCAAAATACGTCCCACTTGTAATCACATGTATTTGAAAAATTTAGATCACTTTAATGACCTACGGCATTCTTGTCGTAGTGCCTAAACTGATAAATATTTTGACTATCACTTACAAACTTTTCCTGGCAAAACAACGAATTATTTTCACTATGTTCTGTTCTCAATGCCAGTGATTTCTGCTTAACATGTCATCAGAATGAAAATTGCAACACTGTACTTACATACACTTGATTGACCAACCATAAGTTAATATTACGAATTAAATGTGTCGGTAAGTAAAACGTCTCGTGGGCGGCTGTTTCACTTAAGATGGAACCAACTTCAGGGATTATCAGGAAAGGGGTGGGGCGTGGCAAACAATTCTAGCATTAGTTTGGAGTTATTTCATAAAACACGTAACATCGCTGTCTTGATAGTCGGACAGGGATTAGAATCTTCGTCCTGCGGGATTCGAGTTAATTGTTACCCTTGTTCCCATTTGATCGGTAACGGATTAAGAAAAAGCGAGACTGAATTTAACCTACTTAAACACCAATATTCTATAAAGTATGCGTAAAATTGCTGCGTGACTGTTTTCGATCGAGTAGGTGATCTCACGAAAGTGAACTAGTTTAAATCTACATATTGTTAAGGAAAATAAATTCGTAAATACTTCAGAAATGGCAACATTGGTATATATATATATACATATATATATATATATATATATATATATATATATATATATATATATATATATATATATATATATATATATATATATATATATATATATATATATATATACATATATAGTGAGATGCAAAGTACGTATTGCATAAGCACATGCATATGTTGAAAAATACATTCACATAATCGCTCGTAAGCTATTGTCTAAACAATAAAATATATTGTTCACATTTTGTTAAAACCATGATGTATGTTGGGCTAACTGCACTACAGCTAAGCATTATGACACCATGACGGGAAAGGACATTTAAAAGTAATGAAATCGAATTATGTACTCAAGGCTGTAGTACACCATCAACATTTGAAACGAAAAAAAAAAACAAAAAAAAAACAGACATTTAAAAATAAGTATTACTTTTAAAGGTTGCTTACGTAATACATAAAATTCGTGTGGAAATTGTGAATTATTGACTGCCATTAGTGTTGGGGCACCATAAGATAGTCCTGTGTATTTAGTAATACCAATTCACTTTTCTAGAGGTGTATTTTTAGAATTGAAACAGAAAAGTTCTTCATGTTTGAACATTGTAGAAGTTCGCTGTCCTCACTCGTAAATCAATGAAAGCGTAATAACATAAAAACACATTGAGAAATTTGTCTTCTCACACAATGCCGGTAAGGTACTATGCTATTGACATTCCAAGCCAGCGAGGATTTCTTCGGCCGTGTAAATATTTATTAACGGAGCGTGCTGGTTGAGTATTGATCGCCGACAGTAAAATACTTCTTCAATATCGTAGCGCACAGCAGTTTCATCAGTCATGCGGAAAGGTCTTACTGGCGACATAGTGTTACTACCATGACACAACTGACGTCAGTTTTCATGGCAGTACTGCTGCTGATTGTTGCTGAGTCTTGTGACAAGGGTATACTTACGTCTGTTGTAACTTCTCTCCAACATCTCTTGGACCTTCATGATATAGTCCTCGTGTACAACGAGGATCCAATCCGTAAGTCGTACCACTCCTTGCTAAATGCATTTTGGCAGGGCGGCCCAAGATTTGGTTATTGTGCATTTTACCAAAATCGTTTGATTAGTTACTGGGATACGGAAATTTATCTTAACTTGCTCAGAGAGCATTTATTGGGCTCTTGCACCCATGCCCATGCTACAATTTAATTTCACAGAACAATCTCTGATCATGTCACTAAAGAGCTAGAAAACGACGTTAAAAACTGAGTTCCCTTACTATGGACTTTTTTTTAACTAGCTGGTACCCGCAACTTAGTTTGCGGGTTTTTCAATTTAATGCGATAATATTTCTGAAATAATGTTTTTAAAGCGCTATATTGTGTAAAATTATGTAAAGGGTCATTAAAGTTCGTTTTAAAACATTCTAAACGGGAAAATTGTTTCACAAAATTTTTTGCCAGCCCCGTTCTGACTCTGTGCCCCGTTTTACCTCACA
Source organism: Medauroidea extradentata (assembly GCA_003012365.1). Classification (NCBI taxonomy): domain Eukaryota; kingdom Metazoa; phylum Arthropoda; class Insecta; order Phasmatodea; family Phasmatidae; genus Medauroidea; species Medauroidea extradentata. Next base: position 32,203 of record PNEQ01034058.1, read on the forward strand.
CCACACCTAAGTATAAAAAATACATTCGCAGGCACTCACACAATTCGCCAATTTTTTATTTTCTTTGAATTATAATTATTTTGGTAACAATTTTTTCCTATACCGAATTTTAACCTAAATCTATCCAAAAACTGCTTTTTTGCAGAAATATTTGCAGACGCACGCACAGCAATTCACCAAATTTTTAGTTTCTTTTGCGCATTTTTTCTGGTATCCAAATTTACCCCTTTACTCCGTTTAGCATCCACGATTAAAAAAAAAAAAAGGCAGAAACCTTTACGGGTGAACGCACAATTCACCAAGATTAAATCGCAACTGTATGGCTGGTACAGAACCGCATAGAAGACGAGAAAAAAATCATATTTGATGTGATATGAGTAGAGATGATGGTATATCGCAAAAATGTTTTGTGCCAACATAGCCTTGAAAACACTGACACAACGTAGCTCTCTATAGACCAATAACGTGCATCAAATATTAAAATAGCGGTATTCTTATTGGCTTAGTTAAATAGGGCAGTAGCTTCGCGTACAAGGAAAAGCCAGTAATATTTTGATAAGCTGAACGTACGTTGAAGCCTAGCAAATAGTCAAGTTTTCCCGCGATAAACCATCATCTCTAGATATGAGCAACCGTTCCGCCCGCAGCATTGCCAACGTGTGTTACTCGTAACAACGAATATTTATTTCAATTGAAGAACCTCTTTGTAGGCCACATTAGTAGTTCGGCCATTGACTGTTAGGATAGCCAAGCTGCAGGTTGAGCTTATCTTGCAGCAGGCTAAGTAGCTATAGCCGCCACGTGAAAAAATATCCTAAGTCAAGCCCTTCCACTCTTAGTGACTGTTCCTCGCCTTATTTACAGTCATTTTCAAAAAAATAGGCGTTGCATTTGAGAGTATCCGGATGGTGTGAATAGTATAAGCGGCATAATGATTCATTTAACTCGAGCACGACAATTTATGACAGTATCCTTTAATACGTACCGTCGAAAGTTCATTAAAAATAAACAAAATATTCAGTCCCTGGGCACATACAGGTTGAACGACAATTCGTAACGATGTAATTGCAGGATGTTATCAATACAATTGGAGAATGTTAACTTCCCTAACTATATGTTTGTATGGCCGTACTTGTTTTTTTCGGATCGTTTGCCTTGAAAGGCTTACAATACTACGTCCCTCCACCCCTCCTCCAAAAGTAACTGAGAGCTATTTTCTAAGTATAAAACTGATATACTTATTTTTGTATTGACGTAAGCATCGTTCTGAAGTAAATAACATCTCGATATCTCAACTGGTTAGATAGTTATTATGGGGTAGCTGAAAACAAATTTTACACCTTTCCACCCGTTCAGTGATCGAATTGAGCAAAATTTTACCATCACATGTTAAAGATTTTTGTAAGTATCTAACTTAGGTGAAAATCATTACAATTTCCCATTAGGTTAAAGCTTAACGGACGATTGCTTTTAAAAAGTATTTCATTTCTTCACAACCCTAAGAATTCAAATTTAGAAACGTTCTGAAATTTGCTTACGGACGTTTGCGTATTCATCATAAAGCTAAAATCAACTCCATGCCCAATAACGGGTTTATCTAAAACACATTCCATGATTTTTCGCCCCCCTTAGAGTTCAAATTTCGTATAAATAAATAAATAAAATCATAGGCTGTTAAGGTTATTTTAAGGGCGACATATTTAAGTAGAAACCGTGACGATAGTCTGTTGGGCTCGAGATAGACTATTAATTGAAAACAGTTTTCTTCCAGTTTCAACACTTCCCCCCCCCTCCCCCATTAGGGGTATCAAATTTAAAAAAAAATCAATCAACTTAATTTCAGGTATTTAAATAAGCATAATTCTTAAGAAAAACTTACGTCGATACCTAAAAGTTCAGTGGTATCGATATATGTCGATCACGAATTGAAAACACACTTTACTTTTTTTTTTTACCTCTTTGGAGTCAGATTTGGAAACTATCCTGAAACAGAATTTTGTATCATAACTCAGTCATAATTGTGAAGCAAATAGTAGTTCGATATCTCGACTGATTCGATAGCTATGGAAGACTAATCGAAAACATACATTAACTAAAGAATTTCGAAACGTCTTGAAGTCCGATCTTAGACATTCGTATTCGTGTCTAATTGATGTTATAATCACCACACAGCCCATTGGATTCGAGCTGAATAAACGATAAATAAAAATCGCATTATCCCTCTTTGTACTCTGTAGACTTGGAATTCCGAAAATTCCTAAAACTTCTTTTCTGATACTTTCATAAGCGTCATTTAGAAGCGGTAAAGCAACTCTGTACCTCCGAAGGGTTCGATACTTTTACACACAATCGTTTAATATAATTTTGTATAGTTTTATTTGTTTGCGTCTCCATTAGCACGGATTAGCAAAGCAGTTACAATACATACCATTTTATATATGTTTGAATTGCCAGAAAGAGTACTTCTTTTGCCTACATTCCGATGGGAAAATTAGACTCAGAAGATCACCTTTCTGCCTGTGTGTATGTGAGTGTAGGTGTGTGTGTGTGAGTGTGTGTGTGTGCGCGCGCGCGCGTGTGTGTGCGCGTGCGAGTGCGCGTGCGTGTGCGCGTGCGTGTGTCCCAAAAACTTTTCAACCAAAGTACCGAATTTCATTAAATTTTCTACACGTATAGTGTTTAGAAACCTGAGTTGACTTTTATATATTTCGTTTACGCCCTTCTCATATTTTGAAAGTGGCGGCCATTCTAACATATTTAGATCAAGCTACATGTCAAAGGAACTGTGATTTAGAATTTCATCAAACTTGGTGAACATATACTACACACAAAGGTGACTAAACTTTTGTGTATTTCGTCCATTCTGTGATAATATTTTCTAAATTGCGGCAATTTTTAAAATTTTAGTATAGTATTACATATCTTACAAAATATTTTTTCAGAAGATCATCAAACTTGGTATGCATAAACTACATGCAAGGTAGACCTTACATTTGTGTATCTCATTGCTTGTCCTGTGTTCGTAATTTAAAAATGGCGGCAATTTTTATACGTTTTAGTATTGTCATACACAACTTAGATAATATTTTTCAGAATTTCACCAAACTTGGTACACATAACTACGTACAAATCTGACATTACTTCTGTGTATTTCGTTTATTATGTTTTCATATTTTGAAAATGGCGGCCATTTTCATTATTTAACATAGTATTACATTATTTGGAAATATTTTTCAGAGTGACACCTAACTTGGTACACGTATATTATATACAATGCTGATTTAACTTTGATGTAATACGTTCATCCCGTGTTCCTATTTCTAAAATGGCGGCTATTTTTCGATTTTTAGTTAAGTAATATTATTCAGAATTTCAGCAACATATAATGTATGCCAATCTGACTTTACTTTTGTGAATTTTTTTTATGTTCACATTTTCAAAATGGCGACCATTTTAATAATTTTAGCATAGCGTTTTATATTTTAGGAAATATTTTTCACATTTACATCAAACTTGGTACACACATACTACATACAAAGATGATTTTACTTTTGTCTATTTCGTTTTTCTTGTGCTCATAGTTTCGAAATGGTGGCCATTTTGTTATTTTATAGCATCGTATCCCATATTTCAGGAAATATATTTCAGAATTTCAACAAACTTGGTACACACATACTGCATGCAATGTTGACATTCCTTTTATGTATTGCGTTCATCCTGTGGTCATATTTTCAAAATGGCGACCATCATTATGTTTTTAATTTTTTTGTACATATCTTTAAAAATATTATTCTGAATTTCATCTAACTTCGTACACGTATACTGCATACGTTGACTCTGTGTTCATTTTGTAAAAATGGCGATAATTTTCATGTTTTAGCACAGTTATACATATCTTATAACATTTTTTTTTCTGAATTTTATCATCCTTGGTACACGTATACTGCGTACAAAGTCGATTAGACTTTTGTGTGTCGTGTTCATTCTGTATTCACAATTTCATAATGGTAGAAATTTTTATATATTTTTGCATAATGTAACAGATATGTTGAAATATTTTCAGGAATTTCATCGTACTGGGTACAGATACTGCATTATAAGCTGACTTTACTTTTGCGTATCTCATTCATTATTTTGTCAAATATTTTGAAAAAGGTGGCTATTTTTTATCTTCGTGATAAGAAGACATTTCAGAAATTTGTTCATCAACTTTATTAAACGAGGTACTTGTGTATTATTTGGTAAAATGACTTATCTGTAGTATATTTCGTGTAATATTGTCTATATCAAAATTATCATTAAATACTACCATATTACCTAAACGAGTTTAACTATCGGAGTTTAACTTTGAGAAAAGTAGGCTTATCAGTTATGCTGGTAACTTCTTATTCAATATAGAAACAGCAAGATCCTGTGCGTAGGAAGACCTAGTTTTATTTCATAAGTAAATAGTTAAGTGTATTAATGTGTACCGGTAATACCCTTTATAGATTCATTACTGCGATATAAAACAATTACATTCGAATTTATCTTCTTATTTGATACTGATTAGTGTAATGCAGTTTTAATTCAAATGTGAATTATGTTTACTATCTTAATATGCAATATTCTTTATTAACGCAAAATTGTGCTTTTAGATGTAGTATGCGTTATGCAAGATAAAGTAATAAGCTAATCCTCTATTATCAGGTTTTTAAATAAATCTTTTCAATATCTAAATTAGGAAGAAATTTTAAAAAATCCGTATAGCGAATGATGTCATTCGCCACTGTAAATAATGATCTATTGATTTAATTTGATTTTTCTAACATTATACTGTTTTACAGAACAAAGAGCTTATTTGAAACTCAGATCTTCCTCTATTAGACACCAAAAATGAATTCATATCTTGCAAAGAAATGACAGGTTATAGAAAAGAAGGTTGGGACTGTTCATGTTGTTCGTCAGTTACAACCCCAGAAAATATGTTATTATTCCTTACATAAACTGTTGCACGAGTATAGTTATCGGTAAGCTTACGTTGTAAACTGTGGTATTTCATAACGAAATAGGATATATTTTAAAGAACAAATCAATTGTAACAAAATCTATTTGGGGTGGGAGATAAACACTTTGGTGAAGAGCTCTAGAAAAGGCTGAAATTATTTACTGTTTTTTTTATTAAGTATTTACATTTCTTTCACGTAAGCTGCTCTGCAGACATGTGTACTGATGGTGTTGCTGTTAATAATCTGTGTGGTAGTGAATGGTGAGTCCTGCCAGACAGTGACCTTACACCGGGTCTCAGCAGCTGCTGGAGTCAGTGTGACCTTCCTGAACCTGGCCAGAGGAGCTGACCTGGCAGACTTCTACCTCAGAGGCTCCACCATGATCACAGTCTTGCTGGCACTACCAGACAACCTGGCCAGGTCTGCGATACGACAGGTGAGTATCTCACTGTCTATTTAGGTAACTGACTCAGGTGGCGAGTTCCGACGATCAAAACAAAGAACAAATTACAGTAGTAGTTACCTCGGCGTACAATGCAGATATAAGAAATCATTATTCAAAACATTGGTGTGGAAGGTTTTGCTATGCCTTTTAGTGAGCAACTAAATATTGTTTGCGTTATAAAAATGGTAACAGCTCTATATTTATCTGATAATTTTTCACTGTTGCTTTTAATTCGCTTTGTTACGAATGTTTATCAGTCAGTACCTGGATGGTTCACGTGGTAATCTTTCCCTCTGAAATGCTCTAAGTGTTGTTGCAAGTATTAAGTACAAATTTCCTTATAACAGGGCTTATTTACTCAAAAACGTAAGTTCTTTTAAAACAGGATCCTTTCGAGATGTTTGTACTACCTTCAACAAATTCTTAAAATATTTGCGAAGTAAATCAATGCTTGAATGCCAAAGTGTAAGAATATTAAAAACTTGACTTGAATAGATTTAACTACTTTTTTTAATATGACAAAAATCTTCATTAGCTGATGCATAATTTTTTTTTTTTACTAAACGGTGCAAACACAGTGTTAAACACTCTTGAATTTTAAGTTTAGACATACCGGTGAATTATAAAATTTGCTTCGTATCGGCTTATGAAAATATTAAATTATATGAGCAAGCTTACGATTCCCAATTCTATGAAACAGATTTTTCAAAATAATGCTTCGTGCGTTAGCTTGATTTTGGCATATTTTATAACAAAATTGGTAATAATTTTGGGTGCAGAATTTTAATAAACGATATGGTTGGTTTCTATCAAAAAAATTATGCAAAGAATGAAATATTTGTTACAAAACAATGTAGCGGTTCTTCGATATGAAATTATGTTGCTTTAAAAATAATACTTTCAAAATCACTCTAAAACTACCGGGAGTGGCCCTATCGTGTACGGCAAACAATCAGTCGTTATCTACGTCATGTGTACTTATAACCCGCTGATTTTAATAGACAACTTACTTACGACTACATGTTTAGTATTTTCATATCTGTCAAGGGATTTTACGGTGTCTATGTCCCTCGCCCCATCGCCGCCATTTCAGTAGCTTAATTTATATAAATATTAATAGAGGTAGCCACAATGATGGAATCACAAGAGCGTGACAGACGTGACGCGAATTCTCTGAAGCGAATAACAAAACATGTCTACCGATCAGCACCGAGGTCTCTGATACGTCAGCACTACAAAAATTGTGGGCGCGACATGACTCAAATATAACGTACATCGATTTTATTCGTGTTATGGCTATCGTAATAGCTGAAAAACGGAGTTTAATTTTGTTTCTAAATGTTAATGAAACTTGGAGAGTTGGTAGAATATTTCGTTCATTAGTTTTACGAGAGATATTTGTTTGATATTATGTGCAAATCGTATCATTCTCCAGCAGACATGTAATTTTGACTTTATTCCAACCCGTGGGAGTGCCAAAAGTATATTACAAATAAAAGGGAAATAATAAAATATTGTAAACCTTAATGGCTTTCGTGCCAAATGTTAGTACGTAGTACCAAGGAACTATTAGCATTGTACTTGTCGCAAACTGGTGTTCGCAACAAGGAGATATTTAGTGCCGCCTCGCGCCGTCCGCGTCACGTCTCTCACGCTTTTGTGTTTCCAGCGTGACTTGTATAGCGTTCATGTTCATCCTATACCAGTAGAGCCACAACGAACATGTCCTGCATTGAAAGGTTAAGTTGCTCTGCCCGGATATGCACTTACGTCTAACCTCTAGGTCCTTTGATCCTTTGTTGTTAAGTTAGAATATAAAAAAAATATATATCTAGATTACTGGATGTTGCAAAATTCCATGTCAATATTCTAGGGAAACAATCCTCGCTTGTAAAGGAACAAAAAGTGTTACATGAACATAGGTCCAGAAGCTCGCCGTTTCTGCGTTACAGTTGGCATACATGACGTATTGTTGATAGCACGCTGGCAGGTTCATGTTGCTGTGTCACAGTTGTTCCTACTGTCTGTGTGTTAGTGGTGTAGTGTGTGGCATAGTAACATGTTATGTACTGCTGTAATGATGCCGCACAGCAACATGATCCTACCCGCGCGCTATCAACCATACGTGATGTATTACCAACTGTAGCGCAGAAACTGTGCGTTTTTGGACCTATGTTCATACGATACTTTTTGTTACTCTACACATGAGGATTGTTTCCCTAGTATATTGACATGGAATTTTGCAACATCCTGTATACATGATGGTTTAAGTAAAATATGCGCATACAATATCCCACTCCTATTGGCTGTGGTCAGAGCATAGTACTACTTAACTGTCAACTGTACACACAATTATCTGCTGGTCATGTAGGTCCAGGAGACTGGCAGGAGAAACTGGATTCAGCTGCTTGTAGTATCCTCGGACCCAGAGGACTTCTTGCGCGAGATGTATCTACCCATGGACAGTCGAGTGTTGTTCCTGGACATCTATGCAGACACTCTAGATGTGAAGGAGGCCTACCATGTGCAACAGTTTGGGTCGCTGATCATCCGTCAGCTGAATCTGTCTCCAAGACAGTTCTACAGCAGTTTCTGGGCGCGCCGTTCATATATGCATGGCATCACTCTCAAGGCTTGCTCCCACAACGTATGTTACTCATGTGTTGTATTTTTAACATTTACTGTTTTACGACGTTTATCACACGTGTAGTCATGGATATGTTGAAAGGAATTTGACCACACTTTTGCATACTCAGGAGGTAGTTTTGAATTATGAATGAAAAGTGAATGTCATATAACCACAAACAACTTAACTGTCAGAATGTGACTATATTAAGAGTTTAGTCCCTTAGACAAAAAATATTGACTCAAAAGACATTTTTTCCCTCAATTAATTTTTTAGATTTCTGACATTCAGCCAAATATAATACATTTTCCAAGTGTTACATTTACTAAAAATGTGGACCAAAAAATCCTCTATAGGATTTCTGCTAATTTCTTTCTTCATAGAGCAGCATTGATATTAAAAAAAATCATGTTTGCAAAGAATATTATCTATATATATTACTAACTTCTTAGAAACGATCCAAGCTGCAATGTTTTTTGAGCAACATTATTGTAATAAATATATTTTAGTTATGCATACGACTCAAAATTCTTTCTAACATATTTTGTGTGGTCACGATTATATTATTATACTAATTAAAATTTTAAAAAACAATACAAAACTATTAATACGGGCAGCACTTAAACAGAAATGTTTCGTTCGAACAGGTTCTTGGCAAGGTGCAGTCTGTTTGGGGAAACGAATGTGTAGTTGGATGTAAGAGTTTTACGATTCTTCTTACATGAAAAAATTTGTCTTTAAAATTTTAAAATATAACATGACTAACTATTTTAAATTTAAATTGACGCTCCCATTATTATTAGACACCCATTGAAATCCATACTACAATAGAGTTCTAATGTAATTCGACACAGCCAAAGAGTAATTTGTCACGGATTGTAACAGGTATATGCATAAATTCACACTAAGCACACACTTGTTTACCGCCTGAGAGATTGTTATCTGCTGGGGTTTCCATAAGGGTTTTGCCATACTGCAGCTGTTTAACAATCGTTGCCTCGAGACTCCCAACAAATAAGGCCGATGTTTGCACTTTCAGCAACTGCCTCATCGCCCTAAACAGCAAGGCCTTAACTGGCAGTCATTCTTGCTCCTGAAGATATGTCTTATCGTAACTTTAAGGTGACCGCCTATACCCAGCACACCGGATGGTGGGCAGTGCTTTGATCAACAGAAGTTTAGTCGAAATTTCCTCAAAGTTCGTGAGTGATGTTAATTTAGGAAAAGAATCCACGGGACGTAACATGTGCGTAAACAAAATCGAAGTCATCCACTAATCTTCACATCAAATGACAATAAAAAAATGTATTTTGTGGTCTTTTTTAGAGTGAAAATCTTGGCGCAGAGCAGCGTGACTTGCGCCTAGAGGTTAGAACGAGGCATGATCCGCGTGCTTTATCACCCTTAGCGTTTCTCATTTCTAGGCCTCGAACGTGCAAATTTTGTATGTCTATGCTTTTAGACAATCCTTGCAGTTCAATAATCAGGTAATAAGATTCCCTGCCTTGTTACGAGCTGAAGACATCTCTGAAGTTTCTCTACAAAAATTTAACAAATTATAACCTTGAATATGCCGATTTTTAACCCCCGGTACAAAAAGAGGGGTGAAACAAGTTTGACGTGTCTATCTGTATATCTGTGTAATTGTCTGTGGCATCGTAGCTCATAAACGAAAAGACCTATTTTGATGCGATTTCTTGTTGTTTGCAATCTAGCGTGATCGAGACGGTTCTTAGTTATAATTTATGAAGATCCATTTAGGCGTTTGATGATCATCAGCTGTTTTCTAGTTGTTGAAGGGATGAGAGCAACTTTTACTTGTCTGATCAATCCGAAATTTAATATCCCGTGACTTCAATGATATTACAATAACATGGAATTTGCAGGATTCCCAACTCCTCATCAGTCGACAGTCAGATTTTTTTTTTTTTTATTTTTAATTTAAGTTGTACTTATTGCCATTTTTATGCGTGTAGAATGCATGTAAGGAACGAAAATATAAAAATTCAAACATATCTTCAGGTGCATTAAGATTCTTTTAGGGTGTTCGTAAAAAAAGCTGTAATAGTTGAAACGATTGTCTTTTTAGTACGATGGGTGATGTACTACAAGGCAGGAGAACATTGACTAGGTCTATACTTAATATATATCTTTTTTTTAAAGAAAGGCAAATTTCCATTTAAAACCCCGTTGCAATTTTTATGAACTCACAATAATTTTTGAAGAAATTTTCATCTTGTGTAAAACTCCGTATGACCCTTGTAACTTAAATTTTTGATCTCGTTTCATTGTTAAATATGTTATTTCAGTACTGTTCTTTATACATTGTGTATTTTAATTTACAAAACTCAGAATATTTCATAAATTATTTGCTTTGTTTCAGATAACGATCTATATGACCCATGTCTCAGAAGACCCACTAAGATTTGAAGGCAATGACATAGACATATGGAATGTTTTTCAAAGAAACTTAAATTTTTCGTAAGTGTTAATATACATACATATTATATATATCACCATTATTATAGTGGTTTAATTATTATAGTTTTTGTGCATAAACAAAATATAACAAGTTAAATGTTTTAACGCAATCTTAAACAACTCTTCTTCATAAAGACGAGCAGTTTCTACCAAAGATCGAACAAGGTCAAGACACTAAAAAAGTTAATCAACTTTTGCAGTGAGTTTATAAAACAGGTGTCTGCTGAACTCCTGAAATTATCAGCCGCCACTACACTGTACTTAATCGACTTTGATTTCGAAAGTTAAAGGAGCAACTTTTACCGTGCTCTGAAATCGGTGTTAAGAACTATAAACATTCAAAATATGAGTACTCTATAGTTAATAAGAGTTTTTATCACTATATATAAAACGGAAATTACTTTTATTCCTTCAGCCATCCTGGAAAAGAATTATTTATAGTAGTTGCAGTAATATTACTCTAATATAACTGATATTATGACATCCGAGTATAAAGCCTAATGAGATTTTCAGATTACTCCCAAATATAAATTTTACAGGAATGTTCGACGTGAGGAATACTGTGAAGTGAAGTGGAAGTAACTATGGTGTTCACTGAATACTGTTTTAATGTTGTTTTCCTTTGGGGCTGTTCAACTGTTCTGAAAGTGCTCTGAGGCTGGTCATTTCGTAATAAATAGACTGAACCGATAGATGTTCAGTTCTCGGGATGAGATGAGGCGTATATGAAACAGCTGAGTTATCTTACAGTGGGCAAAACGGGACTAATCATAAAGATCTTGCCGACAAACTGCAAAATCCGCCCTGTTCCCCATTCAAGAAATGTAAAATCGACATTGCCGATAGTCTAAACCGGCATCAGTGTAGATTGTTGTATTGGACAAAGTAATCAGTATGTAGGACGTCCTGAAACAACATCATATAAGCACACTACCAAAACCTGGACTAAATCGGAGACGTAAAAGTCAGTGGTAAAATGTTGCTCGATGATATTATACATGCATATTGTGGCAACATAGCACTGCAGTTAGTCAGTCCCCATATGCGCTTCACATATATCTTACTTATCTTCCTCCTACCATTCTAACTTCCATATTACGCGTTCAGGTTAAAATACCGAGCTTCCAAGCATGATTCTACGTTGACATGACGTTCATAAAAAAAATATCTGGGCCCCGATTATCACCACCTGGTTTTTGCACCGACGCAGTGCAGAGAAGTGAAAAGTGTCTTCTATTGCTGTGCGCGGATATTTAATTCCAATACATCGCAACCAGACGCAACGCAGGTGCAAATTTTGCGTTGCGCCCTTAAAAATCAATATTTAATCGACACCCTGGACTTGGAGCGTAACAGCGGGCTTTCTCCGTGCAGCGTTGCCGCATTGTGCGCGTAAATGTCGTTCAACATTTGGACACATTTACGTTTCCAATTTAGCCCAGGAATTACTTGGTGTGCTCACAATGAAGTTGCTTCTGAATATTCTGTAGATTCTGTAAAACACACATTCACCGCTTATGTTCATATTGGACTGCAGATGGTGATCATTTTGGTGTATGTGTCAAATCTGTCGTCTTCCACCTCTTGTTCGATTTACGGTGTAGTCGCTCACAGTTCTCACATGTGGGAAACTTGTTGTTCATGGCCAGTGGGTTCTCTTGTTGCCGCCGCCCTAGCATTCCACCGCAATGCATATTGTCACGACTGGAAATTTCCTGAATTTTGATTATTTAGTTTTAAGAAATATCTCACTACTTTCGTTCGGCCGTGCACCTCAGGGGCCTTGTGAGTTTCGCTACCGACGGACGTTGTTTGTGCAACTTAGTGCTGACTTCGACGGGCGATGAGCTACTACTCGACCACTGCAACTAGTCCTCCCATGAGGGGAAGAAGTGTGGCGTTAGTTGTAGGTAGATATGTCACAGGGAGGGGAAATGTACTGCGCCTGACATGGGTGCATGGCCCACGGTCAGTGGAGACGTAGCGGTGAAAACCAAGCTGGCTGTGTGTGCCACAGTATTATGACAAGTACTGTGGTCCGCCACATCAGTTGCGCGCGGTCGTCAAGGACAACACAGCAGTACTACTCGACCACTGCAACTAGTTCTCCCGTAAGGGGAAGTGTGGCGGTAGTTGTAGGTAGATACGTCACAGGGAGGGGAAATGTACTGAGCCTGACATGATTTCACGGCCCACGAACACTAGAGATGTAGCGGCAAAAACCAATCTGGCTGTGTGTGCCACAGTATTATGATAAGTGCTGTGGTCCGCCACATCAGTTGCGTGTGGTCGTCAAGGACAACACAGCGTTACTACTCGACCACTGCAACTAGTTCTCCCGTAAGGGGAAGAAGTGTGGCGGTAGTTGTAGGTAGATACGTCACAGGGAGGGGAAATGTACTGAGCCTGACATGATTTCAGGGCCCACGAACACTAGAGATGTAGCGGCAAAAACCAAGCTGGCTGTGTGTGCCACAGTATTATGACAAGTGCTGTGGTCCGCCACATCAGTTGCGTGTGGTCGTCAAGGACAACACAGCGTTACTACTCGACCACTGCAACTAGTTCTCCCGTAAGGGGAAGAAGTGTGGCGGTAGTTGTAGGTAGATACGTCACAGGG
>PNEQ01034059.1:0-45259 GCA_003012365.1 Medauroidea extradentata
GGGAACCTACCCGCCCCCATGAGTCCGGTGGGGCGGGAAGGGGACGCCGCCCAGGAGAGCAAAGTTGCGAGACGCGGGGCACTAAGAATGAAGTCTTAAGACGAGCCGGGTGTGTGTGAACTCGGGAGGACAGGTGTCGGGATCTTCGTCGTCGGGTTTGTAAGGACGGTGGACAGCGAGCTCGGGGTCACCGGTGGGTAGACTTTTCGGGTGATCGCGGCCGGTACCTGCAACATAATTAACGTCGCGACCGATCAAAAGCCGCCGGAGGAAGCGCCTATTATTTTCGTCGAAAGAAACTTTAAGTATCTACCTCTCGTGACGCAACCCGCAGTGCGTGAGTCCCTTAGGCCGATCAAAAAAAGAAAACTTCTTTGCTATTTTATTTCAATTAAAGCTAGCCGGGCATACTACAATATTACTTAATACGAACCCAATCATCCAACTTTAATCACGTAAGAGACAGAGCAGCGACACCTCTTATCATAAATACCAAACGCGGGTCGCGAACGAGCACAACCAACAACAACAAAAAGCGTCGCAAAGTGGTTATATGAACCAATAACTGGAATCTACGTGGTATTTTTTTTACACTCATGTACGCCCTGAGAGCTGGTACATTAACAATAATGTAAAAGCTTCCTTTTGACGCTTCTTATAGCATTATTTATTCTGTGCGAAGGCCACCAACTAATTTTGACAGAAATAAATACTGTAGTTCTGAAGATGCGTGTGAAATTGTTTCTAAAAACAAATTTGTATGCTACCCAAAGATTTAGCACGAAACTCATCGCGCGTCGCGTAAAATCTCCAGTAAGTTGAATGAGATTCTTGGTAGGCAGCAGTTTAAATTACAGAATGTGTAAGCCACATTAGTTTTCTTAACTTTAACTGACGATCTTCAGCTCCACAGAAGGTTGACATTTGATAGGTCCTACGATACTGTTACCGGCAGTTAAGTGCCTGAGATAGTGCCAACATCGAACGTTTGCTACCAGAAAGCATCATTTTTTACTAAATACTTTAGTTATCAACTCAACTTTGTTGTTAAGTTTCTCAGATGTAATTAATGTTGTTAAGTTCACATGTGGTGATTTAATAACCTTATCAAAACCCAGTAGTGCATATATCACATTTACGGCTGAAAAGTTATAATGACGAACATGGGTGGCTCGGAGTAGAGGCTTTGCCCTAGAAGTTCAACGAATGTCGTGTTCAAAACAAAGCGGAAATAGAGTGTGTATGTGTATTGCGATTTTAACTGCCTCGTAAGTTACAAATTTGTTAACAAAAATCGTGTCTCTGTTTACAAATTATTCATTGAGGTCTGATGTATTTTTCCCGTACGTGTCGTACTGTTGTAGCAGCACATTTATGTTTGTGGAACAGCGATTGTGGTTGACTGCAAAATACTTTTCGTTAGTGTAATAATGATGAAATACATCATTTACTTTATTTTTATGCTTTTAGAGCGCAATGTATTTAGTCCCAACGTTGTAATATTTACTTGTGCAATTAAATAGTGGAATAATGCACTGCACATTTCCACAGTGTGAATATTTGCCGTCCCTCAGCCCGCCGAAAATGCTCAAAATCAAACCGTAAAAAAAGTTACTAACCAAATTAAATTTATGAGTGTTTTATTAAGTAAGCCCGTTAAATATAACATTGCAGTTTACGAAAAAGCAAGATTATTCTTAATATAGTGACATTTTAACTCAAGTAGTTAAATATGTGGTCGGAGTGAAGTTCGTTTGTGCCCAAAAAGTGAACCGAGCGAACTGATGTTGTGTATTCGATCATAATCTGACTAACCTGGTCATGTAACCTAAACTAGGCTACTTTTCAAAAACGTCTCATAGCTCCAGCCTCCAAAATGGAAAACCTACGCAAGAAATAATTATTTCTCAACAAAGACCATTTAATTCTGCATTAAAACACGCAAACCAATGCACTATTATTTAGTCTACTTTATTAAACACAACTTAAGCAGATGAAGCATTATAACAATCATAATATTTCTCGTGGTTATTTTCAACTAATTTTGTTAGATGTGGGTACTAGTTCGGGCACTTACCTCTCAACCACCCCTCTAAAAATAAAGTAAGTCGGCTTATATGCTCTCTGGCCAATACTGCCAGCATTTCTTGTAAGTTTCCTATTTACGTTTCAGGAATAAAATACAGTACTGAAAAAATATTCAGTTTTTTTACGCTGATAACTATAAAACTAACGCGTTACGTATTTCAGATTTTTGTGTCGGTAAGAGATTTCAGGAGACCAAAATAAATTTTGTCCTAAATAGGTACTATGACGAGTTCAAAATAACACCCAGCATTTGACTCTTTAAGTAATCGGTGAGGTAAACTATAAAAATCATATTCGAATTTTGTTTAAGTTCTTGAGCACTGGAAGGCATGAAATGTGTAGAAGGAGTAACGATCGTATTTATTTTAAAGAACAAATTGCCACTTGTATAGACTAGATTGTTGTAGTAACAATCCGGTTAGTACCTACAACAAAACTTAACTGCTGTCCTTATTTTTAACCCCCGACCAAAAAGAGGAGTGTTATGTGTATCGGTGTGTGGCATCGTAGCTCCTAAACGGATGAACCAATTTTTTTAAAGGTAACTTTATCGAGAGTTTTCTTAGCTATGATCCAAGAAAGTCTGTTCAGTCGTTTGAAGATGATCGGATCTGTTCTAGTTTTTGAAGGGATATGAGCAGCTTATACTAGTCTGATCGATTCGAAATTTAGTATCCTGTGAGTCAGAGTTTTTTTTATTGAATACATCTTATAGCAGATGTATGGTAAGCACGACAATATTTTATCTTTCACTGTTTATTGTATTGTACGTTACAAGAATAAATAATGTTTCACAATTTTATTCTTCCGACACTCTTTATAATGTCTGTGATGTTCGGAAAAAGTCGCCTGGTCTCCTTTAGTAGAAAAACCACTCTTACTACATGATCGTTACAGGTACGAGTTACGATCTCAGATTAAGCTAGCTCGCAGCTATTTCATTTACAATACAACTTTCAGTTCGTGCTGGTAGCGAACGCGGCATAAAAAAAATCCCTGAGATTTACATAATGATTTATATCAAAACCGGCATTCCAAAAATAAATAAACAACGCGAGATTTGTAAAAACATAAAAACTATGTGTTCGGTTGTCTAGTTCCACTGTCACAATGTCTATTTTATGGGACTATCTTGCAGTAACTTGTCCTTAGGGAACGGGTGGAGGGGTGGCGAAAGGACGCTAGTAAATATCTGTTATCACTTCGTTATCTGGAATGTAAAACATGAACGTTAGGTTTCGTCATATGACAAGGAGCGGCCCGCGGTTGTCGTGACTTATGGCGGTTGGCCGTGAATAACAAGCGAGGCGATCGCCAGTTAAGATGTTTATTGTCGCCACACCGGCCTCCGGGCGCGGGGATAGCAGATGAAAAAGCAGTGCTGCCAGCAGAACAAATATCTTCCAAACAGAAACTTCAAACAAATGACAGTTGAAAGCATGTTCTAAAAATTAATTTCGAGTAGCGATAGTACCAGAAGGCAAAGGAAGACAATCAACTTGGCGTTTGCAGAACCCTGGGAGACTACATGAAATCATGCTCAATAATTCAGCAGCGGTAGAATGCAAGGGCTGGGGAAACGGGAGTACTCTGAGAAACCCCACCTCCAGTGGCAACGTCCGCCACGTTTCACACATGCGGAAAATCCGGCACCAACCCCAACGGGATTCGAATCTGAATTAAGGTGATTTGTCTGACTATTAATCCACCGCAACCCACATTGTGAACTGTGATTAACCTAATCTAATTTTCCATCATAAATATATTTACCTAAAAATTAATATAGGTCGTTCGGAATAAAGCGAGCACTAAACATTTAACCCTTAAAAAATATCACTAGCCGTTGTCACATATAATTCATCATTACTCTAGTTGCCTTATTGCCTGTATGGTTGGCAGCGAAATTACGCAATATAGTCCCGTGTATCTTTCTATTGAAATACAACACCGAAACAAAAGCGACCGAAGTCGACATAACATTATTTTATCAAACTATAAAGGCTCCTGCTGACTGCGCCATTAATCTTACATGCGCAAACATCAAGTGACGTGTCTAGAGAGGTTAGACATGTCTCGTCGACGCGCGGAAAGATATGAATTGGCTGAAAATAGAAATTAAGTAGGGCTTTTTGGAGTGTTCACTTTATCCCGAACGGCCTATGACTGTCATGTACCCATGTACGACAAAATTACTTAAGGGGTATTGATCTCTACCACCTTGGATTTATCTGTTTCTTCTCGATAACGTCTGTTCCAGTCGATGTATCAAAATTTTTGTCACGACAAGGTATAGATACAAACTTAATCGATTTTCTGTAATTGCTGGAACCATAATATATTCATTATTTTGCAACGGGAAACAGCTGAAAAGAAAAAATTGCTTTATTTACGGGAGCGACTACAGAGGCCGCAACATTAACAGAAACAATGCCATATGGATTCCAAAAAGTGAATGAAACAATAAACTATGCCTTGCCGGCGTGAAAAAAGTAAAACAATGTGTATATTCCCTGATTTATAAGAAAAACCGTAAAACCGATCTGACAAGGATCAATCCCCCTTAAGATTACAGCTTTCGATCAAAAGGATATTAAAACAATTATATTACCAACTATCAGCCAAGTCTAAAAGGACATTTTGGCAAATTAAAAGGCAGTTCAAAAGAACCAGATTCAGTCGTGAAACAACTAAGTTGGCAATGCTGCAGGAAAGTCACCGTGCTGAGATTATATCAGTTGGGAGCTGCATGGGCGACAGCAGCCCCGCCTAGCGGCATTAATTCACACCTTGCCACGTCGTATATACAACGGCGCGACCCAGGTAATTGCATAACACCGCTCTACGGTTTGCTAGTACCAGGTTTCAACCGTCACATAAGATTCTTTGATTTCTAGTTCATTTGAAATTACAAGAAGATAAACGTCGAGTTTGTGACTTCAGCACTTCGGTGGGGTCGTTGGAAAAAATATTCAGATTTAAAATTTTCCCATTCAGGATTTTGCGTTGAAATGTAAGTCATTCCCAGTTTAGACAAACTTTCTTATTATTTCGCGAAAAAAAAAAGTATGTAAAAGCATTCTATCCTGAAACATTTCTAACAGACATGACGTCTGAACAACAACATCAAAGGATATTGCATTGCACATAACTGTATGGCTAATAAAATTCGACCAAATTATACGTTAACTGTTTGTAAATTAAG
Source organism: Medauroidea extradentata (assembly GCA_003012365.1). Lineage (NCBI taxonomy): Eukaryota > Metazoa > Arthropoda > Insecta > Phasmatodea > Phasmatidae > Medauroidea > Medauroidea extradentata. The sequence goes on from PNEQ01034059.1 coordinate 5,291, forward strand.
TCTGTCCCATAGGTACACACATTAAAGTTTAAAAAAATATTTAAACGCAATAGTAACAATACTATTATCATTTACTACTATCGTCTTAAAATTTCAAATCAACGAGAAATCTAAGACTCCAAAATGGCGGGTGAAGTCAAGTTTTAGAGGATACTGTTCTTTATACTTCGTACTGGTGAAAGTTCGTGTCATATTATCCTTCCCCTTGATTCTAACACAGCTTCAGAAAGGTTTTTTTTTTTTTTTTTTTTTTTTTTTTTTTTTTTTTTTTTTTTTTTTTTTTTTTTTTTTTTTTTTTTTTTTTTTTTTTTTTTTTTTTTTTTTTTTTTTTTTTTTTTTTTTTTTTTTTTTTTTTTTTTTTTTTTTTTTTTTTATAACTGTTAATTAATTCAGGTTGTATTTGGTCACATTCCGTTCCCTCTCCCACATCCCACGTTACACTTTTTTTTACTGGTGAAACGAAAGTTGTGGCCGTGTCACACAGTCGAGGATAGCTTTACCGGTGAATGGGAAGGTGTATGGATGGATAGTTGGAGAGGTGGATAAATTGATGATCGGATGGAAAAACGGACGTATGAACGTATGAATGGACTGATGGATGGATGTATAGACACGTGGATGGTTGGATGGGTGAAAAAAAAGTATTGATAGAGACATGGAGGGATGTCTGTATGAATGAATGGTAATGGGTATGTACCGTCCATGAAACAGCAATATGTCGTAACCCTCGTTTTAACTGAAGTTAACTTTTCGCTACATAAAGGCATAATGGCTACTTTTATACTTTCAGTAAAAATGTCATATCCCCCCAAAGACTAATCTGGGTTTATTTTGGTGCATATCAGAATGCTTTTTCTCCTATAAAGTTATAGATATATAGATGGCTAAATGTATAAAGACTCCCCATTAAGGCTCTTGGACGCTAGTAAAATACGTAATATTTCCTTAAACCGCTACCACAGGGGTTGGACGACTTACACCTCTTGAGCATGAAAGTGATTCTTTGTTTGGCGCTGATCAGGAAACTTACCTAGGACTCGAGCCGTCAACCCTCACGCTCCCCGTTATGCGCAGATCTCTCCCCTTCCTTTACACATCTTTCGTCTACTTTTTAAAGCATTTTGGGTTTGAGAAAAACGTTTTTTGCACATTTTTCTGGAGTTTGTTAAAAATGTGACTATCAGGGTAATACCAATTTTAAATTCACTGAGGGCATGTGAATGTGTTTTTTTATTCAGATGTCATGCTCGTGACACAGTTAATTTTTCTGAAAACTATTATTTAGATATGAATGAAAGCAGTGATTACGTATATATGAGATTAAATCATTTTATTTATTTGGTGTATCGTGGACAGTAAATTTTTTTAAAGTCTCTGTTGAAAATAGTACGAGCAAAATAATAACAATATATCACGAATGTTACTTTTGAAGTTGTATTCTACACGCCATGGTAGAAAATAAATCTGAAATAAATGTTACAGCCAAAAATAAATTGATCAAATATGGCGACGGATGTCTTTACTAATGAGCCCTACCTGTGATTTAGAAGTGTTGCAGCGAGTTTATATTACTCCTTTTCTGAACGAAACTACTTACCGTGCTGTTATGATTACCCAGAGCCACGCCTGGAGGACGGACTAGCGACGACGGCAGTGCAATCAGATCAATAGTTGTGCAAGACAAGGGCCTCAGTGATTCTCCCCACCTGCACTGAAGTGTAACATATAACGCAATGCATCGGGGGAATCGGGGTCTGTCTCCTTCAAGCCTTCCAGCCGTCGCCAGCTCGCCAGTATGGTCCTGGGTCGAGACCCACGACGTGCCGCCGTCCGTCGATAGCTGAACATACTCATCATCAGCCTCCGGCATCATGCTAACGGTGAGGTCTAAGGTGTCCAGAGGGTCAGCCATCATAGAGTAGAACATAAACGTAATTAACTAAACAGCCGCTCCCCTCCTATCTAAATTATGTAGTATAAATGTGTAGTGATCTGTAATCTAAACTATGTAAAGTAAAGCCACCGTAATTAGATTAACATATTGCACTAAACCGTAACCCTTACCCAAAGCATTACAAACTAACTAGTTTCAATAAAAGTGCCTACCTCTGACTACACTACAGACACCCAACCACTTTAACGCTTGCCTAAAACATTTCAAATAATTGTTTTATAACTGTTAACAGTGCGTTTAATCAGTATATTTAGGCTACATAAATAACACACACTTGAAACTATAACGCTGTAGGTACGCTTATTTTTAAAATGTTTTTGTGTATATATATAATATATATATATATATAATTTTTGAGCCCATCCCCCCCCCCGAATCGTTTTAAAAATAATTGCTTTACCGGACGGCTGTGTGTTAAAAAAAAAACTATGTGGATTAAATAAATGCAAAGATAGAAACATGCCATGAACTTCAAATCATACTTCAAATTGGTATTGTTGCCTCTTAAATTTCATGGGGAAATACAATAATACCAATAATCACGCCAGTAAAGTGGCCAGCGAGTAGAGGAAATTCTGCATTACACTCTCCTGTCAGCAGCTCTCTTAGCACTCACATATACAAACGAAGCCTACTTAAGGAGCCTCCTTAATGATGTTACTGTTGCTTCTTCCGTGAGAAGATGTGACAATAAGAGACTGTGCCATGCTCGCTTGAGTGCAACAGACAATAAACATGTCTAACCTCGCGGTGAATGGTGGCGAAGGAAAAAAAGAACACCGGTGGGAATTCGTAGAGACGAGAGGGAGTCGTGGTGGATACAAACAAAATGATGTATGTGCTTTTGGATGTGTTGAGATGAGGAAACTCTGGCTCATATACAGCGTGTCCGTAAAGTCACTGTGCACTTTTGAGCGGTCACAGGAAAGAAAAAAAAAAGAAGGTATAAATGTGGAACCTGCACCAAACCAAAGGAAAACTTTCCAAGTTTCTGTGGTATGATCTGCACGCCCGTGCGCACACATATAATGACGATGACGCAACACCACGAACTGCGCAGCAGTAGATCAGCTCACGCCAGTCGAGATGTGGACGGTAGAGAAGAAAGTTCAGTGAGTGTGTTCTGTGACTTTGCCAAGTTCGAATCCGTGAACAAAAGGCAACGTGAATATATTATTTCATTTGGTGAAGATTTTACATTTCTCTCTTGTTTCGTTAATTTCCTGTGACCGGTCAAAAGTGTACCATGACTTTACGGACATCCTGTATTTATATTAGTGAGTAATGGACATTTAACTTCAGCGATGCCACTGAAGGTTACCTGCCGCCGTCCTCTGTATCTGAGGTCGACGAAGCTATGCTTGAAGATAAAGAGTTAAGATTAAAGAGTTAAGATGAGGAATCTAAGCTTAAGTAAATTAACTATCGATACACTGAAAGAAAATAATTGGGGACCTGAATTTCAAACCATGCTTACTCCAAACTTTAAGAAATAGCAATAAAAGGTAACATCTTCATCGTACGTATTTATATCCATCTAAAACTATTTATGAATCAAATTACAATAATTTTACTGTAGTTAGTAACACATTTCAGGTAGAAATAAATGCACACGATAAAGATATATATTTTTTTGCTAATTCTTAAATTTTGGAGTTAGCATGATTTGGAATTCAGGTCTCCAATTGTTGTAGGTACCATGCGTCTGTTAAAATACGGACAACAGTGTTCAAAATTGTTATCGGCATACTATCTGGATTGTTGCTTCAACTATCTGTTCCGTAGATGGAACAAAGCATATTTCTTTCACAGAACGTATTGCTACTTCTACAGTCCAAATTGTTGAAGGAACAATCAAAATAGTACCACCAACAAAACTGGGCTGTTGTCCATCTTTTAACAGAGTTATGGTACCTACGACAATACTTTTATTTCAGTGTGGTCCACTATTAAAGATAAATATTTAAAACAAAAACATGTTCTAAGAAAATATTTAAGGGTGTTGCCTACCGGTAGCCCTGGCGCGGGCAACATTAAGAATTACGTGTTATATTTAGGTGGGGATTGTTACGTGTCGAATCTACATGTACAGGATGTCCAGAAATAAGCTCACAATAAGCACACTACGCGAATCCTCACCTCATCGCCTCTAGGCGCGGAGAACTAAACTAGAGTGCAGTGATTTCGCAGAAACCGATATTCAACGGGACTTCAAGCGATGACCCTGTTATTTTATTTGTGGGAAGTATGTGGCAAAGTCCAATGCAGGATTCTATGACTTGGTTTCCCGATTACGGTTGATATTTTCTCAGCTACAGCGACGTTAAAAAGTCATTTTTAACAGTTTTGAGGAGCTTGAAAAAAAATGTTTTTAATCAGCGTACGGCGTTTTTAAAGTCATGAGGACACAGTTTGAAGTAGATAAACACATTGGAAACGTTTTTTAATAGTTAAACAAGAAAAATTACTTTCCGATCAACGCTACATCACGACTCACGCGCCAGGTCCACTGACTCTTCGGGGTAAACGTTAAAATTCCGAGTAGTCTAAACATGATTCTGCGTTTACTTGACGTAACGTACAAAAAATAATACCTGGACATGAAGAGCAAGAGGGAACTATCTCCGTTCAGTGTTGCCACATTGTGCACGTAAAACGTCATTGTAAAATATTTTGCCACGTACATTTTGTTCATCTCGGTACGGCCCACATTGGCTTCGGATCATTTTAACTGATTTTTAAATACCATGAGTAATACGAACGAGTACGTATTTTAAGTTCCAAAAACACTCCAAAACATCTACTTATAAACAATTTTTCCTCTGCATTTTTATTTATGTAGCAATGTTTTCGTCTCAATGCAGGAAATAGTTTTTGTCGGAAAGCAATATCTTGAAATATGACTGAGCACAGTCGAATATAACATTTCGTTGTTCTTGGCAGGGCTTCGTGGTTATATAGTGCCCTTAAGGAAAAAAAACTGCAATAAAAAATTCAAATAAAAATTACTCGCGTATAGTTTCTTTGTGAAATATAAATTATAAAAATGTATTTCTGGATTTGAGCAATGCATATTAAAATTTGGCAAAACTTATCACATGTTTTATTGTGTCAGATATTACGTTTAGTATGTTTTTAATTAAGAAGAGTATTGTAGCTGTATCACTGCAAAGGTGTAATGTTCCGCATCGTAATTTATTCCAATTGCGAGAATATTTAAAATACATCAAAATATTTTTGGTTTGAAAGCATTTTCACAGAAAATTATTTATTTAGGCGCAATTGATTTTAACATTACTTTTCTATTTATACTCTCTGTCTGTCAGCTTGGTAGACAAATCTTTTAAGGTTCTACTGAAGCCACCATTGCCTGTATTTCATACTTCTTGATTATTCGAAAATGTTTTAAGTGAATGTAGAGCTACAGAGCAATCTGCCTTTCACTATGGTCAAGATTTTAACAACAAACCTATAATTGTTTCACAACTATAACTATACATAAAGTGTTAGTGTGGCTAATTTTGACAAACTTAATGTAGCGCAAAAAAAATTGCTGATAAAGTACGGACTTATTTTGTTTTTATGTTCTTATCGTTTGTAAAAAAAATTAGAAACTAAAGAACCCTATATATTTACGGCGTTCCTTTCTTTGTTATTTACTGTTTGTCGTAATGGTTTATGTTGTTTTTAAGTTTTGATGATTATTGCAGTGTTAGGTTTGATAAAAACAAAGTCTTATCAATTTCAATAATTTGATTGGTGCTCCGAGTTACTGACTCCTGCGGGCGTGGCTGATATTCTTACTGACCCGTCAATCCCACGCGGTCGCTACGCTGAGTGAATGTTGAATTAGTGGCACCCCGTCTTCTGCCGTCGCCGCGCTGCTGGTTAAGTGGTCTCGTCGGTGGTCTGCCGCCCCGACCTATTGACCCTTAAAATTCCGCTTACCCACCACAGTTAACGTCGCGCCGCCGACCAACTTCACTCGCGTCCCGATTCCTTCCAGGCCTGCGATGTTCCCGTTCTCCCGTCGTTGTTAATTAGCTGATCGGACCGTCTCGTCAGCGGTCTGCCGCCCTGACCCGTCGACGCCCCAACCTCCGAAGTCCCCCAACGATGCGAGCACCGCCTCGCAGCTTCCTTCCTCGCCCGCATTCAGTTTAGATCTCCCTCTTCTCTCCACACTGGCCGAAAACTCGCCACCGGGTCACGGTATTGGAAGAGAGCATGCAGAAACAGCCCCGCCTACCGAAGCCAGCACTGTAGTACACCATCGCAGCATTTATTTAAGTTATTTTACACATAATTCATTTCAAAATCTGGACAATTCTTATTAGCTTACTAACTTATTTTACTCATTTAAATTAACAAATTACTCAAGCCAAACATCTAATGCATATTATTTTGCATTGTTTCTAAGCCTCGTTGCCATAGGCTGCTACATTCCCTTCCTTCCAGCGGTGGGGTGTGGGAAGAGTAATGGGGGAGGATGGCACCAAGCCCCTACGACACCACCTGCTCTGTCGGCTCGAGGGAACGGCCCAGATTCTCAACATTTTTCTATTATATTATTAAATGTCAATAAAAATCCTCATAGCGTATTTTGCGTGAACGGAGCAATGCAGGAATGAGAACAGAACACGGGATCTCCAAAGGAGCGAGATATTTTGATCAACGGTAAGCAGCGAGGCCGTTAACAATGTGTTGTAGTTTAACGCTAAAACACTTGTTGAGCTCTACGCGTTTTTGAAATTCAATAACGATAAACTACAAAACAATATAACATTACGTAATTATATTTGCCAACTTTTTGAGCAAACACGCGATACCTTGCACCGCAATTAAATGTACGAGATTTCGGCGTCATAGATTGTTCAGAAATATGGCGAAAACTATTTTTTTTTTTTTTTTTTTTTTGCAAATTAGAATCTAAGCGGAGAGATTTTGGTCAGTGCTTAAAATCTAGGTCTTAAACGTTGGTGAGAGGTGACATGATGCGAGTACGGAGCAGCGTCGAAATGAAGAGGCGGGGGAAACAGGAGATACCCGAGAAGACCCGGTGACAAGCGGTATCGTCCGGCACAATTTCCACATGTGAAAATCCGGGAATAGAACCCACATCGCCTTGGTGGGAGGCGAGTGATCTGACCATTCGGCTATCGCCTCCCCCCCCCCCTCGAATTGGCATTCAGAAACCTACAATTTTGAACTGATAATTTTAACGCTGATGAGAATGATATGGAGCAATTGTTAAACTGTGAGGTAATGCAAGGGCGATAGGAATGAAACTACCCCGAGAATACCCACCGGTAACATTCGCCCTATTTTATCACGTGAACAAGTCGAGAGCGACCCCTACGGGAATTCCCGAAAAAAAAATGTCCCCGAAGTGCTTGACGTAAGATGCTACGTCATGCGTACATTGTTAGTCCCGCGCGGCGTCCACCGTGCAGCGCCACTGTCTATGCGGACGGCTGGAGTACTCCGGCGAGCGCATAATCCCGCAGTAATGTAGCGGTGTCGCCGGGGTTCGCCCATGCAACCCCTCAACGAGCAAATTGCCCGTAAGGCCTCCCCCTCCCAACACATCCCCTACCACCGCCAACCCTCGCCCTCATGCCAGCCCCAGTGGACCAGCACGCCGAAATAACTACCGTTAGGGGTTAACCAAATCTCATTTTATACACTCTTCAACTACCGCCTCTTCCTGTTATCCCCTAGACTTCGCCCCGGAACATTAGCTTCAAAATTAAAGCTGTATAGGCATCACAAGCATCGCCAAATAAAATAATAAAAGAATCATTTGACTAGAGACGTTTACGAGAAGAACTACCCCCATTAAAAAAATTTAATGGTTATGTCTTCTTGCCGACTCTGAGACAACTATTAAAGTTTACACCACTTCACTACGCAGGGAAAACAGACTGGTACAAGCACTCAATCGTACGCTTGTAAATGTCAGAAAATAATGTACCTGGTAAAACCAAAATTTTATCGTGGTTTCCCGAAATCGTACCGGATGAATGTTGGGATGGTTCCTTAACAAAGGCCATGGCCGACTCCTCTCCCAGCTCCTGTCATTGTACCAAGTTGTGGCACCGTCTGTAACAACCTCGCTGTCGACAAAAATACTAAACGCTTCTAAATTAGTTCTGCTGAGCTAACACACTATAAATTTTTGGTTGACAGCTCTTTTCTTGCATGAACAAAGTCTGGATGACAACAATATTTTTCCTGGCTAAACTGTTATAGACAAGCGTATATATGTAAGGCTGTCTCGCCAAACAATTTTCTCAATATCTCTCCAAAAGCATATTAATATAGCTATAAGTTCATTAAGACATCAGGATAACTTAATTTAAGTTTAGTTGGCTCTCAATGGTTGGGTAAAGAAAACCCGGAAAAAATTAAGTTCCCTTGACTGATGAATATATTATTCGGTGGCTTGCTTTTTCGGTACTTTTTAGCCTCGATGGATTTTCCACTACTCCAACTTCGTTTTCCTTACCGCACATCAGTCAAGACGTGAAGTGGAAATACGTATTAACCATAGTAACTTTTTCAGGGACTGGCAATCAGTTTGATGCTTCTCCTAAAACTTAGTGCATAGCCAACGGTCAAATTTCTTGTACACGAAAGAGACCTTAATGATGAAAAATAGTGAGAACACTACTATCATGAACGAAATTGTATGATTCACGCATTCATTTATGAACAAGAAAAGTTGATTACAGTCTGCTCAGGATAAATTGAGCATTGCTTACAATTTTCTGTGAGCCATTATACCGCCATCCTTACTATTTTAAATACGAAAACTTCCGTGTAACTAAAAACTAGTTCAAACATTTCACATCTTTCAAAACTTTACTTGTATAACCCCAGTAAATGTATTTTTACTATTATTATAGTTGTTGAGAAGTACTCAATGCCACGCTCTCTAGTTTCCAATTTTGAGCTATATTAATTTTTTACGTCTAAACGAGAGCATATATCAGAAACCTGCCTGGCAGTTTTGTTAGAAAACCGTATTTTACATGTTGGCTGATTTTTTCAAAGCAGTGAATACTGTGGTTTAAGCTAATTATGTTATTAACGAAATTATGGTTAATTGACTTTTTGTTTGAAACCGTGTAATTTTTTGCTTTGAAAAAATTACTATAACGGCAAAAAAAAAACTTTTAAACAAAACTGCCGGACAGATATTTTATATCTGCTCTCGTTTAGGCTTAAAATAAATAATTATCGAAAAAAAAAAACAGTAGAAACTAAAGAGTATGGCCTTGAAGGAAACCACCTATAACACTCAGAAATGGGCAAACCCTAGTTCGATAACAGCAAATCTCTATTTTGTCACTCATACATCCTATTAGTTCCTATTGTGTGACTACTCAATGTTTTTACAATACTGAAACAGCGTTAAGTAAACAAGAACTATACTGTATATCGGTCACTTTTATTTGACTGCCGACCGAGGTGACACAATGGCAACACTTGGACTACTCTCTGTAGGACCCGGGTTTGATTCCCATCTTCGAACACCCTGATTTCGATTTTTAATGGTTTCCCGAAATCACTCCAGATTAATGCTGGAATGATAATCGTCCCACAGTTTTTGCCATTGTGTCAAGTTGTGTGCCTCTCTCAAATTACCTCGCTGTACACGAGAAGTAAAGTCAACTCCCTTTACATTACCTTTGTGTCGGAGGGAGGAGGGGGGGGTAAATTTTGATTGTTTTAATAACTTTTATATTTGTGCGAAATATTTTCTATTTTATAGACATATATTGATATTTTGATTTTCTAGCTTTCATGTTTTTGTATAATGGCAGGACAAAGCCCAAATTTGCATAAAACGGTTTTATGCTAAAAAAAAAAAAAGGAAAACCAACCGATTTACAGAAATGAAATAATTCACAGTGAGGAACTGTACCGCGGGCTACAGCAAGGTATGTACAAAAATCGTATTATTTGTATTCTGCATTTTTTAAAAAAATCTGAAATTAATATTAAAAAATTGCCAATTTTCTGCAATTTTTGTAAAAATACAAAAAAATCAATGCGGATTTTTATACGAATCTTGACGTAGCCCGTGACACTGTTCTTCGCTGTGAATTATTTCATTTCTGTAAGTCAGTTGGTTTTCCTTTACGGTATAAAATCGTTTTGAGCAAAATTGTACTTTGACGCGCCATTACACAAAAATTATGAAAGCTATAGAAAAATGTAATTACTGTAGTAAATAGTCACGATACGTGTCTACAAAACAAACCATGTCTCGTAAAAACATAAAAATTACTAAAATAATTAAGATTTTGCGTTAACTCCCCTCCTAATTATGACTAGTACAAGAAATATAATAAAAAAATAATATTGTACCTATAGCACACTGTTTAGCAAACATTTTATTGTGTAATAGTAACTATCATTCTCAGCGGCCGAACTTGTGATATGAGTTGCGATGGAAAAGAAAGTATGCACCTTGTTGTGCATGAAAGGTGGCCGTGTGTGTACTAGATATTTAGCCTGCTTGTGTGTCTGAAGACGGCGACAGATCACATTTTTCAAAACTTATCACATGCTGTCGATCTAAGCCTGCGACGTTCGTCTGAACTGGACTTTCGATGTCGTCTGTGAATTATTTTGTTCCAGTGATTATATTAGTTTGTATTGCCTTCGCGCACTGTTGCTGCTAGCTTATTTAGCCCTTCCCTCGTAGTCTATTGGTCACTTATTAAATTATTACTTGTTATTCTTACTTTTCCGTGAGGTACTGACTAAATTCCTTATTACTAACTTTACATGGTTCTTTAAATAAAATCAAAAACCACTTAGTATTTCCATTGTTTTGGCACTTTTAAAATAACGCTGCTTAACGTCGAATGGTATTTTACGTTATTTTTAATGAAATTACATTTTAATGTCGATTTTCAGGGAAGCATTAGCCCCAGTATAATTCATTTCACAGAAATTTTTAAAAATTTTCTCCTTACTTTTCCATGAACGACCACCATGCAAAATTAACACACTTCATCCTGACTGGTTGATTTTATTCGTAGTTTGTAAAACATTCTTGCGCTCTAGATTTTTTGTTATATTTTGTGTCTTGCGAGAAAATATTTCAATGGAGTACGCCTAGAAAAGTTATGATAATTTCGATAACCACAGAGCTGTAAATATCTCAATATTCAAGAAGACGACAGGATTTTTCTGATAATCAGAATGAAAGTCATAGATCCTTCAAGCTGTTTTCATACCATCTTCGTAACAGACAGTATTAAAATGGGACTGAAAATAAATCCCCTCGGCTGAGGATTTAATTTTCCTCTGGTTTCAAAAATTTAGTTTTGTCACCAGTGTCATTTTTGATGGAACTAGAAGGAGTGGCAGGGAACATTGTTTCCATCATTGCATAAGACACAGGCCAGGGTAGGGGAGAGTTGCAATGTTGTGAGATAAGATCGCTCCATATATTCCTGTAGCCTTAGACACAGGGCATTTCGATTCGTGCCTCCTCAGCCATTCCTTTCGGGGAGTGAAGGATGTGTGTGGGGACTGAAATTACCTGAGCAAGAATAATAAAGCCTTGATTTCCCTCCTAAATCTGATACGGGGCGAGAGGACGAGCAAACTGCTACTGAATCTCTCGTCACTACATCTTATCTCCACGGGACAGGGCTGTAGCTCTCTTCGAGATAATGAAAATGGCCCAGGATCACAAACACAGCATCTCAAAAACGGATTGGCTATTTTTTGCAGCAACAAGAGTTCCAGCGCTGCTCAACATTCTCATTATGAACATAAATCTAAGCTTTTTGACAAACGTCGTTTATTACCAAATAAACAAATAGTTCTTTTTACAACTGAATAATGACGCATAAAAGGTGAACTATATTGCCTCCAACGGAAGTACAAGGTTACTTCAAAACGGTGGCGCAGTGGCTAGAGCACTCGCCTCCCATCAAGACGATCCAAGCTCGATTCCCAGTGGAGTCGATAGGCTGCATGTGAGACAATGGCGCTGGTCGATGGATCTCGGGGATCTCCCGTTTTCCCGTCCCTTCATTCCGGCACCGCTCCATACTCACCTCATGTCACTCCTAACCAGCGCTAAAGACTTACGGTGTTCAGTACTGATAAAAAATTTCTTCACTCACTTCATTCCAAACGTAAAAATAACTAAGGCATTTTACTTTCGTTATCAAACTATATGGCATGAACACGGAAAATATATGAGCTACGAAAATCTTTAAAAATTTCGGGTTGAAAATACGACATCCGGTTACATGCGTAGATAGAAAACAATAATAGCAAAATTGAAGACCATGCTGCAAGAAGGAGGCAGCTCCACAGGGGCCAAATCTCGGTCTTGTATGTTAGTCGTGAAAAAAAAATCGCCCTATCGATTGGTGCAAGAAAGATGCAGCTACAAATTTTGAAAAAACCTTTAGCACTCCAATAAAGGTACAATCGCTTAATAATACTTTGTAGAGTTCTTGTTATATTGCAACTTTATAGTGGCTAAACCTGTTGCACGCATAATCAACTGTTTATTTTTTGAACAGTTTTTTTTTAATTTCCCGCACTTTAGTCAAACTGGAGCTGCCCCTCTCTTGTTGCAAGGTCCTCAATTCTCACTATAAGAGAAAACTTACTGGCAGTAAATAAATGTGACATAAATTTGTTAGAATTACGTATTAGGTTCACGCCTTGGTGAACGTCTTTTGTGTGTACGAGGTCTAGAAGTGCGAAAGCGGTTAGGACGACACAGCATGCGTAACATGCCTCACCCTGACCCCTAGGCTCAAGTAATTGAACTGGTGTGCAGTCTTCTAGCCGATAACTCACTTCTATTAGACGTTCTGTGGTGACTTTTATCACTGTTAGTTTAAGACGTAAGATTAAAAATAAAGGTGTGTTGTACACGCCTATATTATTTTTAAGAATCTGCACACCAGTTTCTTACTGAAGAAAGGACCGCAAATATACCCATTCACACAATATACGGCAGCTAATAAAAATTCCCGGAGAACCTGTAGTGAATACACACGCGAGTGGATATATTGAATGCTATTCCTAGTAGACATCACTCACGCACATTCGTTGAGTACTTTTCAAATAAACGTCCGTCAGCCAAAGCTCTGCATGCCGCCCATGATAGTGTAAATTTTAGTGTATGTAAATACAACCAAGATGTGGTTAACTTCAATACAGGTTCAAAGGTATTTTTTTATTACCAAAAAGTAGTAAAGACTTACAGAGAAAAGAACTGATTCAGCATCGACCGTACACTTACACTGATTTAGAAAGAGAATTAGGCATTGAATTAACTACCATAAATATAGGAATAAATTACTTTTACAAACCGGTATATCCCATGTAATATACTAGAACAGTGACATTGTTCACAAAATATTCAAAAGTGTCTAAATACGACACACGAATAAGATGATCAAATACGCAATATCTGTTTCTTTACATTCTTTTAGCACAGGGGTACATTTTCAGCTTTATACACGTTAGACTTTAACATAGACTATTCAAATCGTTAGCATTCTAATAGATGACTCCGCAAATGTGTATTAGGCAAAAAAACTTAAAAATAAACTTTATGTATTTTTGCAACATTGTCGTGTCTGCAGACAAAAAAAATGCGAAGGCATGCTATTTACGGTGAGTAAAATTTTTGCTGTCAGAACATGTGGTGAGCAGCATTTGGCAGAAATATTTGTTTTTGTGACTCGACGTGCTTTTAAACTGCAGGCCAACCCTCCCTCTTTCCCCCCTGGTTGTGTCTGGGACTCCCTGCGCGGCGCGACAGCCATTCGCGGGCTTCCGGGTCTGAACCGACTCCATTTCCTGCCGACGACATCGCATAACCTCTTTCCTGGCGGCGCAGGAAGCGATTGATCTTCGCCTCGTTTCTACCACTCTGGTCCTGACCGCGTACAACAGGCACTCTTAGAACGGCGATTCCGCTCGCCACTGCTGCCAACATCGCCGACTAACAATTCCTCCCCTTCGGGGAAAGCATGTATAAGGGTGTATCTATATTGGTGTCAAACATTTTGGGGATGTGTTCCTAACATCGGTACAAACAATAAAGGTCGTATGAACGTGGGTCTGAAAACCATTCATTTCCGAGTTAGATAACGATAAGTAAATTCATAACAGCAACACATGTGTACACGAAGCTTAAGCAAGGGACTGAATTGTAAATGCATGGAGGTTACATCTATTATACGCCAGCCTTCGTGACCACGACATTAGCATGCAGTGGAAGTCCCAATTCCGCAAATCTGTAAAAGTGCATTTGGAAATGGGGTTGCATGCCATAACATCCTGTGTCACATGACTCAATTGTATAGTTATACAAGTGACGTAATGAACGTTACATTAATTGCTCAAGGTGTCTTCCTCTTGCTTCTATGCAAACGTTTAGCGTGTGTTTCACTTCTGTGTACCCTGCTGAAGATCCCTAGAGTACGTTGCATTTGGTCGAACACATTTTGGATATGTTCTCGAAGGATGGCAACGGTCGATACGGGTGTTGCATACACCTAGGACTCAGCATGTACCCAGACGAAATAATCCACCTACTTTAAATCAGGTGAAAGAGCAGGCTAAACTAAGAAGCCTCCTCGATCAATCCATATTCACGGAAATTGATCATTCTAATACTGGCGTACTATAAGACTGAAGTGGGCAGGAGCACAGTCATGCATAAACGACATTCCGTGCGGATGATATCTAGAGGTACATATTCGAGGAAGTGAGGCAACTCGTTTCTAAGGAACTGAAGGTATGATTGTCCAGTCAGAAGTTGATGAGGAAATAACGTCCTAAAGTATGATCATAAATTATGCACCCCATACACTTTGACAGAATCTCTGTTGATAGTTGTCCTGATGCACATCTTGAGGACCATTTTTAATAGAGCCATAATTTAATGGCGAAAATATTTCTACAACATTTGATTTCATTGCATTATGTGCACATCTGTAGCACTGCTACATCGTCTGTGATTGGATGATTTTACTCACACTTGCCTTGGCAAAAAAAAACAGACGTACGGGGTCACAATAATCGTATTCTGATTGGTGCAGTCAAATAAGAAACGTGTCTGAACAAAGACACACTGCCAATAAACATGAAGCAGAGCTGCGTATGTGCACGTGAGACACTGAAACAATGTGGAGCAAACATTTTTCCCGACAAAATCGTGGCCCTAGTTCTAAGCCTAGGGATGACCGTTTTGAATATTGGTAGTACCATCACGTGTAAATTCTGCATCGTCACTAAACAAGATACATGCTGATTGAACACAGCACACTGCAGCAACATTCATCGGCAGAACGTTCTTCTTGTTGAAAAATCCGCCACATTTAATCCTTGCACCTGCTGAATGTGATATGCGTACTGAAAGGTTTTCGTGTAGAATCCTCCACACAGTCGTGTAACTAATATGTTCCCTTACAGCAAATGTTGCTTGTGTTATCACGTGGATTGTCGTCTACATCGCGAAGAACTCGCTCAACAATCTCCGTGCTACATTCCCCTCTTGGTCTGCCTACATCGGCAACACCTCTCGAATAAACCTGTCTCTTGCAAGCGTAAGTGGATTCTCGTGAAAGTATTTTGGACAAGTTACCTGCGTTAGTGTACCTCTCTACATAATGTACACGTGGTCGAACTGCATCCCATCTACAAGACCGCACATGCAGTGCATGTAAGTCTGTTATCTCACAATACACATATCCTGGCAATGCTTCACAGCACTCATTATATCTACTAACCCGTGTCATCGCTCACAGTACAGACGTCGATAATGAACACAAAACATTCCACGAAACACAAACGCATGTCATGACCATAGGAGAAGGTGTCTAACGGATGCTATTGCAAGCTCCAAGCAATTGCAATCAATTTCCTTCCTTCTGTTCCACGTACATTTGTGTTACAATCAATTTCCTATTTACTGTTTCACAAACTCTTGTGATGCTGGTAAGACTTTACCTATAACGTGTTTCATAAAAATGTTATCAAACTCAGGGAATTGCAGACATGGAAGGAAGATATTTCAGACATGACATCCACGATTCACATTTAATATTAAAGTCAAGGACTGTAGAAGATCTTAAATTCTGATCCCAAAAGGTGCATTGTTTGGAATATTATGAAAAGTTCTTGGGTTGTAGAAGTAATATACGAATTAATCAAACCAAGATATTGGATAAAACGAGTGTTGGTACGTCGTACTCATCTCCATAATGTAAAAAATACCACTGTGCACGATTTTATTGCATATGTTATTTAATATGACGTAAAAGTAGTGCTTGATCCAGTCATGCAGTGCGTCATGATCAGGAAAATCTATCGTTATTGTTGCAACTCTCTAGGACTCGCAGTTTTCGTGCGAAACTTCAGATGTTTATATAGTACCAGTGCAATGGCCTGATGGCTAGACAATATAGGTTATTCAGGATACATTGAGCACCATTGTTCCCTCAGTTACTTTTTTTTTACTTTCAGATGATGCATAGTTTCCTATCACTTTTTTACTATAAACATAGGAACCGAAGTAACAATCAAATAGTATAGATTGTACTGTAGTCAAAAGTGAATGTCTCGAGTCACAATAAGTAACATTTTTAATTTGTGTTCTAGACATTACAGTCTTCTAAAGTTCTCACTCTATCGCGAAACAACTATACAACCTACATCCGAGTGAGAACACATCTGTAAATAGGAGTCGCATACTGAGTAATTATTATTATTATTATCGATACTAACAAAAATGCAGTAAACAAATTACAGTTACAAATACGCTACACCGAAGTTCGTGTACATGATCCTGGTTATGACAAAATATGTCATATTTTTGTTGTTTTATAGTTTCTTGAATCAACAAAATCAATTTTTGGATATTCATGTTTCATTTAGCAAGTAAATGTTTTGTTGTTTTAAGTAGACATTTGTTTCGCCATATAGAAAAACATAGGTCCACGTGTTTGAAGTTTCTATCATTTTTATGGTATTGGTTGTATTTATACTCCACAGTAAAACTTGGGAAGTTTTAGTTTTGGGTCGACAACAGATCTTAATTTTCCCAAAATATTTTCATTAATTCGTTAATTTTATCACGCGCTGTATGTACTTTTTAGCAAGTTTCAGCAAGAGGCACGAAAAAAAAAAAAACCTATTCTTTTGCGAAGTTTGCAAAACCTCGTTATTATAAATCAAACAACGGCCATTAACCAGCGAGGGGCAGCGTACGCCCAGACCATTTTCAGGCGTTTTCTTTTCGCTTCCGCGAGCCGCCGGGGGCGTAATTGAGTCGGAGGGCGGACTGCCACCATTACGGCGGGGGCGAACAATGGAGCCAACTCTCCCGGCAGGGGTCCGCACCAGGAAGTGCTGTGGACCGCCGCAAGGGTGAAAATTGTTCGACACAATTTAACGAGATGTTGGCAGGCCAGCATTGTTGTTCATCATCCCCCGCTGCTGTTTCCTGCCTGTCGCTCCTCCAGTCTTGGGGCTCGGCTGTTCGCTCGTAGCCAATCCATAGGTATATGTGTACGAGTTTATACATATGTATAGACTGTTCATGATAAAGTGAGCACTGCGTAAATTTTTCTTTCAGCCATTTTACAATCATCTTTAATATTTTCAACATTAAAACATCCCTGAAACTAAAAACCAGTGCAAACGTTGCACCACTCCCAAAACTTAACACCTTTAGCCCTAATAAAGTACAAGGTTTTGGGGTGTACTCAGTGTAAAGTGAACAAACTATGATGAAAAAAAAATATATATGTCGTGAATTATGTATTTTTATTTTAAATTCACTATTTTTTTAAACACAAAAAAGTCCATGCGCTTTGTAAACATGCTGTGTTATAGGCCATGTCACTGTTCTTCAGTGAATTTTTTTTCATTTCGGTAAGCAAGTTGGTTTTTCTTGAATGCATAAAACCATTTTTGCACATTTTGACTTTAATATGGTATAATACAAAAACTGTGAAAGCAAAAAAAAATTTCTTTACAGTAAAAATAGTCACAATACATGCCTACAAAACAAACCATATCTCGTACAAATAATTTTTTTTTTAAACAATTAAAATTTTCTGTGAACCGCCCTCTTAAGAAAATTCGTGGATTTTTCTCTCCAAAATAATTATATATTGCAAAAATGCTGCAAAACCAAATTTGTGGAATTTACTGAGCCGCACCTAAGTTTTTTTAACTTAATTTGACTTAATTTTTGCAACATGGTCTTAAGCAACTGCGTCATAGGTTGCATTTTCTTGAGAGCATGGCTCAAGCACAAACCATATTCTTGGCGGAAGTAGCACTTATAATCTACTTAAAATGTATTGTATTATTTTCAGCAACATTTGTGTACATTTTACTAGGTGTTTGCAACAAGAGGACTTTTTCTATTCCCTACGATGTACTACTGTAATAAACAGCATGAAACGTTCGCAGAATAATAAATAGCGTATGGGGAGAGTACTCGAGGGCAGGGTATCGTACCCCAAGGACAGATTTTTGACTCTACGCTCGTAGGCATCTGCATATCCTGATGGATTACATGAAATGAAGCCTTACAATGGAGAAGTGAGGGAATGTGAAAGGCGGGGAAAACGGGAGTTCCCGAGAAAATCCGCCGACCAACGGCAATGTCCGCCACATTTCCCACATGCGAAAAATCCGGGCTGAACCCGGCTCGCCTTGGTGGGAGCCGAGTGACCTGGCCACTCGGACACCGAGTCCCAACGTTCACAAAACCTGACGGCAAAGAAATGTATGTAACATGAGGATGGCCACCCCTATTATTTTCATGAAAGCGGAAGGTTTGAAGGCAGAATATTTTACAGGTTTAAGTTATCGATAACACTTAATCATAATTTAACACGTAATGTTTTCTGATATTTTAATTGAACACTATTTTAAAATTCTATTTTCAAAGGTTCATACTTCCTTTGGTATTCACTGGACTTGAAAGCCCTTTGTATACGGTCTACTTACTTTTTAATCAGGAATCACCTCCCAGAGTTTGGGCATTTAATTTTCGTATTCTGTATAGCCATGCATCATTTGTATAACAAAATATTGTGATACACATAGCAATTTGTAACGTTGTATTAATGTATATAACATCCCCGTGCTCTATGGAGATACTATACAGAGTGTCCTGGGAGGAAATGGCAATGTTCTGGGAGGTGATAGTACTTGTCATTGTGGTCAAAAAAAAGTTCATATGAACATGATGTCAGTATGGGATGGTTGTCGAGATAGTCTCATTTGAATCTTAACATTGATAAGCTCTAAAATTACTGTCACTGTTTTATTTGGAGTTATGTCCCTCCTTGCAGTGACAGGTCACCTCACAGTCAAGAAGACAATGCATTGCAATGGAAAAGTGTTTACATACACAGCTAACCTACTAATGTGAACTGTGAACTTAAACAATGTATATGACATAAAACAAAGTGATTGTGTGTTGTTATCTTGCTATTACAATAGACAGGAAAAATTCACGGGTTCACTGACCTGTAGGCTAGCCTTCAAGAACATATGTGTATTCAAGCAGACTACAGCTGTTCGTTAGCTGATCGCTGATATAATAAAATGGACCCTCATTTAGTTACATGTTTATTATTGGCTCATCGACTTCAAGGAGGTGTCAAATAAGTCAACGGCCAATTGTGAAAGTAGCACGACCTTACAGTTGCTGGAATTATAGCTTGTGCCTGAAAGAAAACGCGAATTTTTCAGGTCTCTACTTAATACAGATGTGAAAAATGAGTATGTTACACATTATGTATTACAGCTTCCTTGTAACTGAAAATAATATAATAACTCTTTAATACAACATTTAAGGGCCCTAAATTTTTGCAGTTTGTAACATTGAAGTTTGCATTAACTGGCTTTTTCAAAGGTCAAAAATTCTGTCAATATTTTTTCAGCCTATTTATTCCCAAAATACAAATATTCTTGTCTTCATCATGAATTTTTTTTAACCAGTTCAACTTGATAACTCACTGTAGTATGTACAAAAATAAAAGTTTTTTTCTTCTCTCATTTCCAAGGGGATGAAAACTACTTTCTATTCAAGCCACGCCCGGTAGTATTACACTGATCTTAAATATATATTTTTAAAGCAACATAATTTTTACATCGAAGAATCCCTACGTTGTTTTATCACAGATATTTTAAAAATTGTACCTAACATTTGGGTGGAAATAAGCCTCGTAGTTTTTGTTGTGAAAATCAGCCAAAATCACGCGAAATATATCTTGCGAACGAATGATGCATTGTGTTGCAAAACACCTGCACAGAATTATGCATCGTATGACTACTTTTGGTGTTGAAATGTTTTAAAGCAATCCATTAAAAAATGTTTTAAAGCATTCCATTAAAATATTTTTTTAATTCTATGCACTAATGTGAAAAAAAAAAATCCACAAGCATGTCCTTGACAAGGTTGGTAATTGTGAGGTTTCAGTGTAAATCCATATCCTACAGCTCTCGCCAGAACTCTGCGGTATGCGGCACCTTAAGAGGGCGTAAGATAAATAAGCGCTTAATTCTTCAGTCGAAATCTACATTTTTTTTTTAAGTTAATATAGAAAAACTGCATAACAACAATCCTTGACATTGATATTTGCCAACTTTATGAACAAACATTTATCCAGAATAATGCATTTGTTAAGCGTGTTATCTTGCGCAGCAATTAAGTATACGAGATTTCGGCGTCAGAGATGGTTCTTCAGATATACGTTAATCGACAAAAAAATTTTGCTCAGAAAGTTGGCAGAAACTATTGTCTAAGATTGCTGTTCTTTGATTTTTGCAAATTGGCTTCGAGAAACCTACAGCGCTGAATTATGTACGATGCACTCTTATGAAAGTTAAAATGCTCGAAAACTATTTTCTATATTTTCAGGACATTTTATAATGTGGTTTTTAACACGTACTGGTGTAAGAGAATTGTAAAAACGCGACAATATAATTGCAAAAAAATTAATTTAGATGCTGATAATAACTAAACGTATTTATATTTTGCAACACAAACTGTGCAATTGCACTACAACACCATGTTGATCTGCATATTACAACGAATGTTAAAGACACCGGGCATGATAAAAACTTTCATATAACACAATTAAAGGGTTTGCATGTAGGAATATATTAAACACAAAACACTGATGGAAGGTGATAGAATTGTCCGATTCTAGAGAAATTTCTGCACGGAGTTGATATGGATTCAAGAAACGCCTAAGCAGTGTATGTATATCATTGTAGCTATTCACAATATTTATTGATTTAAATGCTCATAAATGTTGTATTAAAATATACAAAAATTTTGTTCCAGTTCATTTCAAGATACTATCGAATTTTCTTTGGTATGATGTCTCAGAATCACGGGGGGAAAAACTTAAGAACTCAGAAAAAATGTTGACACCTGCACAGCTTTCAGAGGTCTGCGTAACACTCTATCTGTACTGTCATTGATCTTAAGCGAAAACAATATAGTGCCAACTTGTTTCCGCGCCGTACGCACACATCTGCAATTCTGCTTCAAGATTGGATAGCATGAAACTATGCAGATGCGTCTCTCATTTTACTGTGCCTATCAGAATAATGTTATAGAGACACCATAGTCCGTGATGTGAGTGTAGAATCCCTAGATGCTGAGGGTTTAAAACATCTATAATTATTAGGGTCACTATTTTGTCGCGAAAATATTTTTGTCCCACTTTGTTTCAGTGTCTCGCGTGCACATCAGCAGTTCTGCTCCGTGATTACTGGCAGCGTGTCTTTGTTTACACACGTCTCTCATAGGACTGCACCAACCAGAATATATGGTTACTGTGACTCCGTACGTCCGTAATTTACCAAGGCAAGTGAGAGTGAAATCATCCAATCACAGACTATGTAGCAAAGCGGCAGATGTGAACATAACGCATTGAAACCAAGCGTCGCAAAAATCGTTTCGCCATAAATTCGTAGCTCTACTAATTATTGACCCCGATGCAGAGCTGTAGATATGCACATAGGTAGGGCCACGAACTTTTCGTGAAAAGAATTTTGCCCCAGTTTGTTTCAGTGGCTTATGTGCACATCTGTAGTTGTGCTTAATATCCAGTAATTTGAGGTTTTAACTCTCACGTGTCTTTGTGTTCCACCCACAAATCACAAACATGTGGTGTTGCGGTAACCGTATTGTGACTGGCACAATCAAATGAGGAAACTTCACTTTACAAAGACACACTGCCATAGGTCATGGTCACATTAAAGGTCTTAAACATGTGCGGTTAAAATGCATTCGGCAGCCATGTTTGATTGTATTTAAATGTTTGCGAGGTTATACGACTAACCAGAATAAACTCGATGAATTTTCTAATCTCAACAATCGTGGAACCTGAGATGTACAATATTTAACTATTATCACATCTACACTCAACATTCGTGACTATTTACCTATCACATAGCATCTAACTGCAGTGCTGCTGCGTGCGTAAAGTGGATATAATTATTCTACACCTAAAAGTTGATATAATTTCAAGAGTGCAAATGTTGTACCAAATAGCAGCCATATTTGTTACACAGATCGTTACTCCCAGCAGCCAATAGGAGAGAAGCATCGAATCGTTCGAAACTACATATGAAAGCAGTTTACTTTGAACGAGAAGAGACTGCGAACTGAAATCGTTCGTATCTCGTGTAACCGCTCCATAAAACTGAACATATTTAAGTGAAGTAGTTCTGCCTCCAGTGTGACAGCGGCAATAAGAGTTGCATATGCGCACGTAAAGCATTGCAGCGAACTATGCCAAATTCTTTTCGTGAAACGTTCGTGGCCATAAACGTAGGGAATCGAAACAAACGAGTGCGAAATTATTTTCACCAACGATCACTGGCTAGTCTCGATCTCAGACAGGAGTAGTTGGGAAGCTAGATGTCTGGATGTGCACTGCGCCTTGTCCACATAACAGTAGCAGGGCCAAGTGTGGTGATATTGTTCCTGACCACTCCGCATCATTGACCACCCACCCCCGTGCACGCTGCACGTTCTACTCGGTCTACCCCATTAACAGGCTCCCTGATGTCGGCCACAATTTCCTGTGTTACGTGCGGTCAATCGCCCGGCAAAGTGGCGCGCCACTAATTCAATAAGCCCGATTCTTCCGCCCACTCCCCCTCCCAGCAAAACCCTCCAACCCCATTTGACTTCCGTTATGCTCGCTTCTGCCTACAGCAGACCTCAACGAGTCATGTTGCACTTCTGTTCTAGGTATTTACACGGTGAAAATGCTCGGGCTATTTCCGTCACCGGCAAGTCGATTACGGATACGTAGAGACCTTCACATTTTGAGTTATTATCTGGCGGCAGGCTGACCTCTCGCCTCCCACCTAGGCGATCCAGGTTCGATCCTCGGTGGGTTCGGTCCCGGATTTTTCGCTTGTGGAAATCGAGGCGGACGATGTCGTTGACGGGAGTGTTTTCTCGGGAAACTCCTGTTTCCCATCTTCTCTCATTCCGTTGTTTTCCAAATACAATACAGACTAATACCGGAGAGCTGTACGCTAATAACAAAGAAAAATATGCGAAAAATAACATAGTGGCTTGATGTGGAACCGTTGAATGAATTAATGGTATTACTTTTCTTTTAACACAAATGTTATTTTCCTTCGTGTTTTGCGTACTAATGTTTCTATTTTAATCATGTATGTTCGGCTGTATCAACAAAACATTGTTATTCTTTGAAACAAAACATTGTTATTCGTTGAGAAAAGATATTTTACCTGCACGTTGTTGTATTGGTAGAGTAAATCTTCAGTTAATAAAATGCAGTATGTTGTTATCTGATGGCTGGAGGTGGAAACGCAATCTGCGTTCTCCAAGAATTTCGCAAGCTGTCCGGGATTGGTTTATAGCGTATTCGTTTTCTGTCACGTCAGCTCATCTCGCATCATACATTCTTCGTGAAGACGGGCGACAGGCATATCTCGCCATCTGACAGTAGGCTGGACTCCAAGATACTGTATGTTTATCTAACTGCAGCTGTTGGCCAACAGTTTGTGTGGCACGATTTGAAGGACTTGTTCAACCAGTGATATATATATAACCCAAAGCGGGCACACACGTACGAAGACCCCGAGCTGCTACCATCACGGAGTGTGTACGAGTAAGTATTGACCAGTAATTTCTACCATGTAACTAAACAATAACACAAAATTTTCAGAGATGTGTTTGATAGCATTATAACACTAAAGTGACTTTGGTAAGACATCCTGCGACAAAATGCGACTGCACTGGTAAAACGCTTTCGTAAAAGATAAAAGCTTGGAGGAAAATAACTCTCAGATTGGCAAAATCACCTTGGAAACCATAGTTCTAGGAATAGTGGCTCAACAGTCTCAACATTCGCGATGTGGACTCACAGTTAAACGCCTACATAATAACCGGCATACCGTGAGTTCAAATCCTGCCAGATTGTTCCCAGTACTCAGCAATATTCAACCTCTAAAATATCCATCTTCAATCCTTCATTTAAAGTGAAAATAGAAAAATCCAGCAAAATACCGACATTATCCACCCACTCTGATCTAACACACTGCTCTGTAGTTTCCTAAATTTATTGATTTTATGTTTGCTTACTTGTAATTCAATTATATGACTTGATTTTGAAATTCGCAGCCAGTAGTAACGTAAAGCATTACGTAACAGAATTTTTCGAGCTTAAATTGTCTTAATGTTATCTATATTTACGTATGTGAGACTGAAATCAATAAATAATTAGTTTATCTCCGATTTTGACTACACAGATAAAAAAATAGTAGAGATATGTGAAAAAATTTGATCCTAAAATAACTGTTAACTCATTATCTAATTACTACTTAGCTTCCTTTTTAAATTATTAACACAGCATTAACTAAAAATACGATTTTAACTCAATTTGCCCCTCAAATCTCCAGTCACAACAGCTGTCCCTCTTTTAGCCAACTAATTTTGATGCAAAGTAGGTATGGCTGGCTGGTCTGAAACTTCTCATCGTGATTTACTAAAACTGAAATATCCTACCAATATTTCATCTAGTCACGAGCTCTCACGCTTGCAATGTATACGACTCCTATCATACAAGAAGAAAACCTTGGCATGTGTGCTTCAACGCTATATAAACGAGAGAAACTATTCATTACACAGCGACCTTTGAATACATACATATATAATTCAAAGCTGAGACTGAGGTGCTATAGGCCAAACAGTGCGCCACCTAACGACTATCGAGGAGACGTTGAAGACATTTAATTGTACTCTTGGGTTTGAATGCCCGTATATAACAACATGTTTTAGATAAATAAAACGCAAAATGGCCGATGAACTTAAATAAAATTAATGGAGTGAAAATATTTTAGTGTTTGGGTTAGGTTCTTCGAACTAGGTTATTTCAATTAGGTTATTTGACATAGGTGACTTGAGTAAGGTTTTCGTGTTACGAATTTCAGGTTGTCTTTCTTGCCGTCTCTCTGTGGACCGTTTTACGCTTTGCAGGCCGAGGTGCGAAGCATATGTAAGAACTACCTAGACGCTCGCGTCTAGTGTCGCATCGCCCCTACGCACATGGCGCTAAACTTGCTCGCAGTGTTGCCGTTATATCGTTAAAACTATATGCCATGACCTTATAATTTTATTGCTGGAATGTATGTACCAAAGTCCACAGCAGTTCCCTTAAGTAGTTTATTTACCGATCTGAGCACTAGATTTTGTGATACAGTTTTGAGAAAAGGCCGTTTTTAGCCATGTTGGATGGCTCGAAAATATTATTTCTAATGCCCGTTGTGTTTTAAAAGTACTTAATAAAGTCTATCTGAAACGTGTTTTCTTTTCGTAGATAGGTAGCATTGGGAGTACATAAAACAGTTTCACAAAAAACGGATATTTATAACCCACTGCGGCGTAGTTCTTCATCCAAGAAGGCGGGCGCCTTAACCTCTAAAATAGTCTATAAGCAGAGATGGTGGAAAATCGAGATATTTTTTTCAGCCGGTGTATTCTTCAAATCAGTGTAGCATCTCGGGCCTTGAATGATACGACTATGCTTGCGTGGCGCGGTCTAGCTGTTCACAGACGAATCACAGATGTTATATCGTAGCACACACTACAATTAGCATCGGTCCAGTCAAATAAAGACTCGCTAGTAAAACGAAAGAAAAACATCAGAAATGAATACATTACATTGAAGCCTAGCAAATAGTCAGCCTACTACTTGCCGGAAACGTGTCCAAAAAATATATCATCTGTACAAGTGCTACCTAGATATGTGTAGGAGAGGCAAAAAATCGATACAGTGCTAAAGGTGCTGCTGACCGGCGTATGTAATAAAGTAACACCTCTGCGCGCAATCCGCCCTCTACAATATGGCAGTGGTTAACTATTATTTATTTTCCAATGGGACTTTTAGCAGTGATAGTATCATTACTCATTAGTCTACTTTTCGAAGGAAAAAGTAGGCATATGAGATCACATTTCTGCCTGTGTAACTGCGTGTGTGTCTATGTGTGTGTATGTGTGTAGGTGTGTGTGTACGAGTGTGTGAGTGTGTGTGTTTGTGTCCGTGTGTTTTTGTATCCCCCTTTAAAAACTTTTGAACCAGGGGACCGAATGTCATCAAACTTTGTACACATTTAGTACTTTGTAATCTGACATGACTTTTATATATTTCGTTTATACCCTGTGCATATTTTTAAAATGGCGGCTATTTTAACATTTTTCGATTGAGTTTTACATTTAAGGAACCGTATTTAAGAATTTCATCAAACTTGGTACACATATACTACACAAAAAGCTGACTTGACGTTTGCGTATTTCGTTTATCCTGTGCATATATTTTCAAAATGGTGGCCATTTTTATATTTTTAGCATAGTATTACTTATCTTAGGAAACATTTTTCAGAATTTCATCGCACTTGGTACACGTATACTGCATGCGAAGCTGACTTAACTTTTGTGAATTTCGTTTATTCTGTATTCATATTATCCAAATGGCGGCCATTTTTATATGCTGAACATAGTATTACATAGCTTAGGAAGTATTATTCAGAAATTCATCAAACTTGCTACACATACACTACATACAAATATGACTTTACTTTCGTGGATTTCGTTCATCCTCTCATATTTCAAAATGACAATTTTTTTTAACTTAGTAATACATGTCTTAGGAAATATTTTTCAGAAATTTATGAAACTTGGTACACATATACTGCATTCAAAACTGACTTGACATTGGGACCTTGGAAATTTGACTCGACTTTTGACTGCGTTTTTCGTTTACTTTATATTAATATATTCAAAACGGTAGTTATTTTTTATTTTTAGAATAATTTAACTTAACTGTGGATAAATATATATACAGTATACCGAATTTTTTTAACTTAGTACACATCTACTACTAAGCATACTGACTTGACTTTTGTATATTTCGTTAGTTATGTGTTCAAGTTTTTATAATGGCGGCCATTTTTGTATTTTAGCGTAATGTGATATATTCAAGGAAATATTTTTCCGCAATTCAGTAATCTTGGCTCTCATATTGTACTAAGTTGACTGGACGTTTGAGAATTTCGGTCATCCTTTTGTAATATTTTGAAAACGGTGGCCATTTTTATCTTTATGGTAGAAAGACATCTAAAAAGTGTTTTGCCAAATTTTATCGAACTGGGTACGCGTCCAAGTAAGCTGACTTATTTTTTGTATATTTCGTTTATCATATGTCTAAACGTTGTTTAATATTCCTAGAGGTGTACATAAACTATTTAAACTTTCAGGATTAATTTGCACCCACTTTGAGGAAATTAGGCTTATCAATTATGCTGGTAACTTCTTGTTAAACTTAATAACGACTCAATTTAAAGTGTGTGTTCATTTCAAAGATGTATGCACATAATGCAAATTTAAATAGTTTCATTAAAAAAAAAGTGATCGCAACTCTTTGAAACTCATGTCAAGCAAAGGTAGCGAAATCTTCCCAGTTTACAAATGGTGTGCAGAACGTCAATATTTTATAATTCGTGTACTTATGAATACCTTAAGATCTTCTTATGTCGAACAGTAGTTTCCGTATTCTGTTGGTTCCGGACCCGGATCCAGGAAGGGAGGTCACAGGGATCATGGACACTCCCCTCCCCCTCCCAAGTAGACCACAATTTACAGCTTTAAAAATATTATAACCTTTGTCAGCTCTACATTCAATATTTAGGTTTAAAAACTGTTTGAATACCATAATTTTGCACCTCAAAATAAAAATTTTCCCTGTGGAGTGCCACCATATCACCCCTCCCCGCTTCTAGCTTGGGATATCCATCTCTGTTCGGTTCCTGGTAGGGTCAACTCGGAGTTTAGCACGTGGGAATCGTGGGAGTGTTATCTCGGGGATCTCTTGTTTCCTCCTCTCCTACATTCCGGCGTTGCTCCATACTCAACTTACGTCACCCCTCCTCACCAGCTCTAAACATCTTGCTGCTAAGCGCTTACCGAAATATTTTTACTTCTTGTAAGCAAATGTTTCTAGAATAGATATTTTCGAGGTGATTTTCAAACAGAAAAATTCTGCTAGAGGTTATTTAAAATATCAGAGGGGCAGTCGAAATACCGTTATATTCATTAATACTTCATAAATCTTAACACTGACCGACAATCAGACAACGCACACATACAACCAGTGAAAATATATTGCAAAATGTCATGCTTCTAGAGTCTATAAGAATTAAATTTTGCGCAGAAGTTCCTTACTTAACGTAGGTACCTAAGGGGGGTGTAATTTTTATGGAAATTCATCATTTTGAAGTTAGAAATTTATAAATTTAGTTTAGGCTTCTGTTTATATATAAATGTCAGTTGTATTAGCGTTTTATTACTCATCCTTAAGGGGATAAAATATGGGGAAAGTGTTTTAATGGACGCACGTCATTTTTGAAGATATAAACCTGAAATTCTCTTTTTTTTTACCTTCTGAAGTACTTCGAAAGTAAGTACCCAGTAAAAAACGTTTTTGCTGATTTAAGGGTTGATTTATCACAAGTGACGTAATACTGATAGGCCCGAAAATAGAAATACCAAACACCCGTAGATACTGACGGGGAAGAAAGAGACTCAGCTATGTTAACGTTGAAACACATCGATTTGAAAAGGGCCCTAATGCATAGCAGGTTCCCCAAAAACTCTGTAGCATTTGAGCAAATTTGGATGATTCCTGAGTTGTTGCCGAAGGGAAATTCCATCGTGTACAAAGATAGTAACCTCTTAAATTATATTCTAAACAGTGTATGCCATTTCAGTGCCTAGCGAATAGATACCGCAGTACCACGATGTGTGCGATGTACGAACCTACATCGCCCTTACTACACCAGCGTCTCCAGACCTTGGACATGCAGAACAACTGCACTGCCGTTACTTTAAATAATACAGGTTTGAAACCTGCAGATCCACTGTGTCATTGCAGATAATGTTATAATCAACGCGTTGGTGAGGAGTTCACGCTATTTAGTTTCAAACGCACCTCATATGTATCAGTAATTTTTGCATTATATTGACATTCACACGCTGCGTAGCACTCGCTCGAATTAAACAAATCAAATATACAATTTCATAAAGTTAAGAAGGAAACTAGCCAGCGTTGTCAACAATATTTAGCTCGGGTATTTGGTATGAAAAACCCATAAACTAGAATTTGTGTACTTGTTTTTGGCAAGCAATTTGCAAAAATATCACATATTGTAGTAACAATAATTACTTTCAAATCTACGTTATAATTATGTGTGTGATACAAAATCAATGATATAATTAATTTTTTCCTGGATTTATTAGGCTACAACATTAAAATTAAAATGTAAGACATTGCACACTGTTTATTAAACTGCTGTGTCTGTATCGCGTATAGCCGTAATAATGCACTGAAAGAAAACTTTTGTAAGAAGCCTGTCCTCGCAAAATAATTTTGCACTTACCACAAGAAAAATTTTGTGGTGGCCACAATATTTAAGTGGCGTCAACTAAATGTTTTTTGTGACCGCTAAATAAATTTTGCAGGATAAATACCCACAAAATATTTTGTAGCTGCCACAAAATATATTTTCTCATGTGCCCTAGTGTTACCAAAACACTTTACCAAAATAATGTTAATGGGTGTAATTCAGTTAAACTTTATGTGATTGGTTCAACAAACTAGAGCCAGTACACACACGTACAGAAATAAACTTACGATTTGATAGAAGGACGAATGGACAAAAGGACTTAGGGAGTGTTATGTGGATGGACAGATGAATGGACAGATAGACAGACGGGTGTATAGAAGGACGGACAGATGGACAGCCGGGTATATGGAAGGACGAACAGATGGATGGACAGATGGGCATACGGGTGAACAGAAGGATGGACAGATGGACAGACGGGTGTACAGAAGGACGGACAGATGGATGGACAGATAGAGAGACATGTGTATAAAAGGACGGACAGATAGATGGACGGATAGACGGAAGGATGGACAGAAGGACAGGTGGACAGGTGGACGGATAGACCGATTGACGGAACTGAACAGACGAACGGAATGGCTGATCGTTGTAAGGACGAATGAACGGGAGTGACAAATCGACGGGTGGACGGAGGAAGTTACTGGTGATTGATGAAACATAATACGTTTAAAATTTGAATGGGCTCCGTCTAATTGCAAACACAAAATAAAATAATTAAGTTTTAAAGGTAGGCAAGAATAATACAAAATATTTTCAAGCTCTATTACTGTAAAAAAGAAAAAGCTAGAAAGTTTAAAAATTATAATAAGAGATCTGAATACAAGTAACCAAGTCATCAAAAATCTACCAAAATTCAATACGAAATGCTTTTTTTTTTTTTTTTACCGTTTTGTAGTTAGCTCAGAGTGATTCAACTTAATTTTGAATACAACAATTATTAGGGTTTAAAACAAATATAACAATTTCACTAATTTAAGCAAATCAAGACATAATATCGCAGAAAGCGATAATGTTTTAATAATACAAATTATCCTTCTCGCTATAGTTGCCATGACTGTACAGTTTGCAAAACTGTTTGATTATTATCTTTTGAGCTTCTCTCTCATTTTATTCTCATCTTATATCCCCACAGCAACAGAAATATCCATGTTTTCGCTTCTCCTGGGACCGAGTATGTAGCAACATCTTATTTTTTCATAAAAAAAGAACTTACCCTGAAATTCGTATTCAAATCGCAAATCCCCCGGAACGGCTAGAGGAGTCGGGAGGGCAAGCTGTATTGCCAACCTAAATCTCCGTAACCAGCGGCTGGGAGGAAAGAGCGCAACCCTACTGCTACACGGGTTATACGCTGGCGAACAACTCGTTTTACAACGGAGGGAACAAATTTTCCGCTCGACTTCCAATTAAGTTGGTTATCCTGTCGCATTGAATTGAAGCAGCGACTCCATCACGAGCCGGCGCGGTGGCGTGGGGCGATCGAATAAGGGCGTGTGTTGGC
This sequence comes from Medauroidea extradentata, assembly GCA_003012365.1. NCBI lineage: Eukaryota > Metazoa > Arthropoda > Insecta > Phasmatodea > Phasmatidae > Medauroidea > Medauroidea extradentata. The sequence continues at coordinate 36,787 of PNEQ01034059.1, forward strand.
GGAAACAGTGCCCCGCCAACCGGAAACTCCCCCGTCTCCCACCCACCAACCGTTCCTATGCACGTCGGACCAAGCCCTCTGGATATATATCCGCCTTAACAGTGACACACGCTGCAGCACGAAGCTGCTCTAGCTCTCTCTCTCTCTCTCTCTCTCTCGCACAGAGATATCAGAACTGAGGGAGAGAGTCTTCGACTTCACATTTAAGATGTTACAGATTGTCCTGAAATGTAACACAGCATATGCAAGAAATAGTGATTTTTCCCCCCTTATTTCGTTGCAGTGGAATACAATATGTATATTAAACATAGCAACTGAGGGAAAGGGGAAAAGATTGTATGGAATTTGCAGTGGTAAACCTTAAGTGTATATCCCTAATTTAGTAGTATAATAAAGTTTGTGATCACTGCATTCCGTCCGTTTTTTTTATAAAATTAAAATTAACATGACAACGGAACAACGTCTTTGTTTTGTAAAGTTGAAAGCAACTTGAGGCCAAGGAGACGCTCTCTCTGGCCATCTAACATGTCACGCCATCATATCTTAAGGCCATTCTCGGTACTTATTCATCGTGCGAAGAACTCATAATGGTTTTTAACACAATGCTTTGAAAAATTTCGAGGCCGTGTACAGTCGTACAGTGCACAATTTTATTTTAACAAAACAGTGTTTGGCCGTGCGTTGGCGTCACGAATGGGCAACGCCATCTCCCCCTTATCACAGCTCCCACTCTCGGTCGCCGCGCAGGGCTTCCTCCGTTTCCTTCCCACCTGACGTCGAGGGCTGCGTGGAAGTCGAGCAGCTGCTGTCACCATTCAGCCGGCCTTGAAGAGAATGCGCCTAGGCCATCATAGAAAGTACCCAAACACCTGGAAACTTCGGGCTGCGGTAAACGGAATCCTGTCCCATTCAACTGGGAGAATGTTCTAGGCATTGTCGCGGTCGGGTATAAATACAACTCACGACGACAGATAAGTCAGAGTGATTTTAGTCTGTGTGTTAGTGGCAAAGACGACCTCAACGACGAAGGTGGCGTTTTAAAAAGACAGCACCGCTGGCAAGGAGCAGCATTGGATCAGCAGATCAATATCTGACAGTATGGCAATTGCGGGCGGCGGCAGAACAGTTGGGGCATGTCTGAGCAGTGTATTTACACATGCGAGAAGGATGAACAGGTTAGACTATTACTGTAATGGCTGAGAGTTTTCTGGAAAGAGACTTTTAGAGAACAGTGACTTACTTAATTTGATTACTGTTTTGAGGATGATAGACAGTCAACATACTTAAAGTTCTGATTTTAGATGTAGGAAGATTAATTGTAAATATTAATCTACAGAGTTTTGAACGACATCCAGATAAGAGTAGTTTCATTACTGTAGAGTATCTATATAAGATCTGTAACAAAGTAGGACATTTAATTTTTTTTATTTTTTATTTAACAAACCCGCCATCCCGACCATGTCTAGTTGTGCCTGGGGCGTAACAATATGTAGACATTTGCAAAATATTGCAAAGTTCACCAGCAGTGAACTTATATTTTGATTTATTTCCCCTTATTTTTGTTACAAAAATTGTGATACTTGGGTGCAGAAATGAAAAAAAAAAAATATACATAGGCTTTATCACTACGAAAAAGAAATCTGGTATAAATAATAACAATAGGTTTCAAAACAATCAAGCAATTCTTCTATATCGATATTGTGTTGGTTTTTTATTACTATCGAAATCATTGTAGAAGAAACAGGTTTAGTCTTAACGGGCCCACCTGCCTGTGTGTTGAACTTGCTGCAGTGGGATAGAAATATGTGGTTATTCATAAAACTATTAATATTTATTCATATTGTATATATTAATGAAAAGAAAATACACTTTTGAAAGAGATTATAAAGAACGTACTTTTAAAACATCATGCCCATTATAAGTAATATTTGTAAGCTCTTGAACATTTTCGCATGGCTATATCACAAAATCTACTGCTTAGATTGATAAGTAACTAATTAAGGTGTCAACTGTGAACATTCGTAGACATTTTCAGCCAATAAAATATCAGGGTCACCGCTTAAAGTTCCGTAGTCCGAGCGATTCAACTGAAACTGAAACACGGTGCGCCTATTTACCGCCATGCCATTAGGAGCAATGTGTATTATGCGCGCCGCATCAGAGTAACCCTTATCGCTCCTTCGCTTCTGTGCCTCCAACGCGCCGAACAACTCTATGAAGACGACCCCTATTAAGGCAATGTGTGTGCAGACAATTCGTCTCCCACCAAGGCACTCTGGGTTCAATTCCAGGCGGGGACGGTCCCCGGATTTTCACATGTGGAAATCGTGCCGGACGATGCCGTTAGTGGGCGGGTTTTCTCGGGATCTTCCGTTTCCCCCCGGCCTTTCGTTCCTGTGCTGCTCCATACTCACATCATGTCACCCCTCACCAGCGTTAAAGACCTCGATGTTGAGCGGTTACCAAAATATATCACTCTCTCATAAGGCAATACGGTACTTAGCTGAATAAAACTGTCCATTGTCAGGCTAGAGATCGAGAGACGGAAGGAATTGCTGAGTGTGAGTATTTATCATAGGAGGTCGCATGACACTATAGATAGATAACTTTATTGTTGTTAGAGACTATTGTCTTGCCAATCCTACACCGAAGATCTGTGGGGCCGCGGTGGCCGAATGGTCAGACCATTCGCCTCCCACCAAGACAATCCGGGTTCGATTCCCGGCGGGATTGGTCCTCGGATTTTCGCATGTGGGAATCGTGCCGGACGATGCCGCTGGTCGGCGGGTTTTCTCGGGTTCTCCCCGTTTCCCCCGCCCTTTCATTCCAACGCTGCTCCATACTCACTTCATGTCACACCTCAACCTCGATGTTAAGTGCTGACCAAAAATCTCTCACTCACTCACTCGAAGATCTGCGTCAAGTAAGACTGTGTCACAGTATGGCAGTGCCGCAATAAGAGCTCGTCATGTTCGTGATTAATACTGGACGCATCAACCGACTATATGCGCCAGTTGTTAGCTATGCATAAAATATTTTTCAGTTTTGAAAAAGACTAAACTCTTTGTGTAAGACTGTTACAAATATGAAAATTTTAAGAATGTTTAACTGATAACCGACAGTTGGCTTGTAGTTAGTTTTGATGCATTACCCCGTCAAATTATTAAACAATAATTTTACCTACGATTTAGCAATTATAATTATTGCTAATTTCCTGTCAATCGCAAAAGCTTGTTAACCTGCACGTCATCCAGAGATCTGGGCAAAGCTAGTCGTTACGTAAAAAGTTCAACTAACACAATAAATAATGTGCTTACTGTGTTAAATGAGTGAGTGGTAAGTAATAGCTGAATGTAAATTTATATTTCAATTAGATTTGCTTTTTGAGCATTACAATGAAAATTTTGTTTTTCTCTTATATGACAATTTGGCTTATTTCCTGTCAACATGCCCAAAACCGATTTTAAAACTTTTTTTACTAAATAATGAGTTTTAAACTTATTAAAATTTCCCGTCTACTTTTATGTACTGTAGAATGTCGAGTAGACATTTAATTTAAAGAATGTGAAGACCGTCTTGTTTATTGGCAGCATTGTTTAACATCAAACGTTATTTTAACTAGCTGTTCGCCCGCAGTTTGGCCCGCACGTGATATCTGTAATACTATCAGTTGGTGTGTTAGGTCTTAGTCAGCAATATAATTGAACAAAATTAATATATAAGCCCGTGAACACAAAGATTGTACAACATTACATATCGATAGAATTGAAAAATGTAACCACGTATATTTCACTTATTGATGGTCATGCTTGCTTTTCGGATCGTCTGCCTATTGGTTTGGAAACTAAGCTTTCCCCCATTGTAATTAGTTTATTGTATCTAGTAGAGAAATCTTGTGCGACGATGGAAGCTTTTACGTAAGCATCATTATGAAACAGAAAAAAAAATCAATTGGTTAGATAAATATCGAGGGTTGTAAATTAAATTATGTCTCTGTACCCCTTTAGGTATCAGACTCAGAAACGTCCAGAAATATCATTTCAGACAATTGTATAAATAGTCCTGTCCAATTTGTGAAAATCACGATGATAACCCGATTGGTTCAAGCTATATTGAAGGTTCATTAAAAACGCATTTCACCCCTATATTGACTTCAGGAGTCAAAATATAAAAAATTGGAACTATATTTTCTGGTATTAACGTGATAATCAACAAGAAGCGAAAGACAACTCCATACCTCGACAGATTCGATAGGTATCGAGTATTTGTCAAAAACAAATTTTCTTCTTGTCACCCCATTAGGGATCGAATTTCAAAAATTGTTAAGTCGTGCCTTATACATCTGTGTAATTACACCACTGAACTGATAACACGACGATAGTCTGTTGTATTCGAGCTATATAGGCGATTCACAAAAACACATTTCTCCCTTTGTCATTCCTTAAGAGTGGAATTTAAAAAATTCCTTAAATTAAATTTTGGGATTTTTACGTAATAATAATTTTGAAGCAAAAACCACTATGTACGTCCAAGGGTTCGATGTATACCAAGGGTAAATCGAAAACACATTTCACGTCTTTCTACCAACAAAAGGGGAGAATTTCAAAATGTCTTGAAGTTACCTAGTATGCATTTGTATGAGAGCCTCATTACAGTGAAAATCACGGCGATAACCCGTCGTGTTTGAGGTATATCGATAATTTTCTAAAACACGTTTCATCCCTTTTAACCTCCTTAGATGTCGATTTTAGAAAAATCATTTCTGTTTGCTTAATTACTCCTTAAGAGGAACCTACACTGAAAATTAATTTTACGTTTGTAGGTTAGCGATGTAGGTTGTGGTTAGATATGTCAGTCAGTTATGCATAGAGATTTTTATTTTTCTTTGCATTATTTTCGTTTGGTTGGCAAACCTGCTGCTTACGTCACACCAGCTGCAAGTCCCCACCCTCCCCTCAACTGTCCATCTTCTTGGGAGTACAGACATCAATCCACATTGACAACACTAGAGCTTAGATTTATCCTGGTGTCGATATTATTTTGCCGAAAAAAAATGCGTCAATGCTCTTAAGCGCGAAGAATCTGATCGATTTGAGAAAAGTCAAAACTCAGCATTTTTAATTTGCCTGAACATTGAAAGTTTCAAACTGATATATATTTTTTAAGCTAATAATATATATCTCCATTAAATCCGTTTCGCACACAAACTAAGCATTTTATAATAATTTTCGATCTTGAAATCGTCCTTTATACACCATTAATTAAAACTCAGAACACCGCGGTTATCTGTTTCAGCTTCGGTCGATAGTTTGTTCTGCAGCCGTGTCCCAATTAGTAGTAAGGTATTTCAACCATTGCGTAAATAATATAAATCTCTATGCATAAATAGGTTCATTGACTGAGTGAGTGAATGAATGAAATATATTAAACAACAGCTCAAACCATTGGACTTAGAAACGCGAAATTTGAATGTGAGTTCCTCTCAGGTGGTCTGGTTTGTTTTTTGGTGATTGGTTGCTTGTTTTTGTTATTTTCTTGTAAATCACTGAATGAATTCCTTGTGTAATTTTATATGTTTACCTTTATTTGCCAGTTGCCAACAAAATCCTTGTGTTTGTTTACTTGTCTGTCTGTGTGTATTCTCTGGTTTTCTGTGAGACACTAATTGCTGCAATGGCGTATGTTCAAAATACTTCTTTATTCTGTAACTTGCCCCCATTGCAAGAATCGTTCAAAAATAACATCAATGCCCGGTATGGACCCGGGGTGTATCATTCTACTTGTAAACTGGAAAAGAAAATTATCCTTCTGTCCCAGTGCTCAAATAACTCGGCCTTTCTCTGTAAAAGCCGTAGTAATGATGTTATTCCGAAAGAAATAACTATGAAATCTCTAGTACCAGCAAACAACTTGCAAAATAGACAATAAAGCTATCAAAGACTTCTTATAAGAGAGAATTGCCTTCCAACATTGCCAAAAAAAAAAAAACACAGTTAAATGATGAAATGTCGGAACTTCAGCTTAGTATCCAATCAGTCCTGACCATCAAAGACTTCAATAATTTTTATCAATCCAACTCAAACTTGATTGAGAAGAAGTCTTAAATAATGCAAAGACAAGCGAAAGGAGAAACTTGCCAACCACTCGAGCATAAAAAAACACCAAATGTTTCACAACCCATCAAAACCGTTGTGAATGCTTCGAGCAAAACATTGTTAGAATCAGATAAATATGTTCTACATAAAGGGCTGAATTTCTGCATCGCTCCACTGCGAACACATGTCTTGGACACAGTATCTTCAGTTGAAAGTGTCGTATACAATCTTCCGGCTGTCAAACAGGATGAGTTTCGCTTGTGTGTGCAAACTGCGATCACCTCATCTTGCGCACCAATGCCTAACATCTTACAGTCCATGCCGTATAAGAATTTCATTATTTGACATATCATAAAAAAATAGGACTGTGTAAACAGAAACATTATGTATCCTGTCACCACCATGTGCTTTCCAGCTGACAATCAAAACATTTCATCAGTTAGGTATATGACAGCAATAAAATCCAAAATGTTATGGTGATTTTGTTTTGATTATTTTTTAAATCTCATTCATGTCATTTGTTTTCAATACCGGCTCCACATTTTAATCTTACTAGGGTTAGATGGGCAATGTTAATGGAAAATTATTTCTTATTACAGTAATGAACTGCTTACTCTACAAATGTTATGTTAACATAATCATTCAAGATTTAACGTTATTTATCGTATATTTTCCTACGTATGCTTAAAATTGTTGTAGCATTTAAGGGCATTACCGAAAATAAAAAATAAACAGTCATATATGGGTAACTTGAATAGCAATCTACTTGATACCAAAAAAAGTTTAAATAATAGTAGCTTATTTGGTTACAACAAACTGCAGTTGCAAGAGAATATGACAGTGCAATCAAACATCTTTAAACTAAATTAAAAACGAAATAATACAGACAAGATTTATCACAGTTATTTTTCTTGTTGACTTCAATTTGGTTCTGCACTATCAGATCATAAAGCAGTATATTTTAAGATTCATGGAGACTATCAAAAACTTACCTTTTGTGGTAGGGCCTACTTTCGAAATTAATACAAATTTAGTATCAGTGTTATCATCACAGTCGTATCACTCACAGCACTTTAAAAAAACTTGTACACATATTATTTTCTAGTAGACTACATAGCAAAAATTGGCACCCTCACTACTTAAATGGAAAATATACCAACATAAAGTGTAAGTAATTAAAAAAAAACATGGGTAGGCCTAATTGACCAGATCAGTTTTAAATCATTTTGGTAATACATATGAATAAACAAGTACACTTTAACGGCACGGTTCACCTCGGTTTTCAACATCTTTTTTTATTTTTATATTTGTACCAGATATTATTTTTTTTTAATTTAGACATAAATTGTGACTAAATCTTCCTCTCAGAAAATTGCCGTATCTCTCATAGTTTTCGCGTAATGAGTCGTAAACGTCAAAATTTGCACTTTATGGTTTTATGTACGCCACTAAAACCAACTGCAATACCAAACCGAAAAAATTCACAGTGTATAACAATGTTATAGGCTATGAAATGACACATATAAAAACAAAAAATAAAATATTTTTGTATTTAATAAAAAATGCTGCATTTTTTAATTAAAATTAAAAGTTTCAAAGCTTGTTTAAAAAAATTATTTACTTATTATTTTATATAGTTTAAATCATAGTCAGAGATCAAAACACATTGATGTTCGATATCATTTCAAAGTACTAACATTACCCTGTCAATACATTTATTCAGTTCTAGTTTTTCTCTCAAAAAACTTCGACTTATTCCAGACAAATTCAGCAATTCATTCTTATTCCACAAGAACTCAGCACAATATCCATTACCCAATTAATAACCTATCCATGTACCAGAAAGGTCCATATTACACCGCTATAAAATTATTCAACAAACTTCCCCCAATGCTCAAAAAATGTAACACTGACACTTTCCACAAGCAGTTAAAAAGTTATCTAATTGCAAATTCTTTTTACTCTTTGGATGAATTTGTAAACAGTGCAGATTAGTTTTTTTTTTTTTGTCATTGTCGTCGTCTTGTCTGAGTCATGTGCTATATTGTATGTCACTAAATCTAAAACTTCTGTGTGTACAATTTGTCTTGCATTTTTTGTGATGTAGGGTCTATATAAATGTACTTAAGGTCTGTGTGTATGGGTGTGTGTTAAATGTACAAAATATTCCTTGTAGCAGATTATTGTACTTAAAACCTTGTTTGGTTAGATAACCCATCATTCAAAGTTATTGATGTTTCTTGGTCATGTAAATGAGTGTGTTTTCTATCATGTACATATTACTGTATTTATATAGTAGTTTATTTTGACTTGTTCCACATCCTTGAGACTTTTGTACTCCCATAGGATCAATGGAATGCAATAAATAAATAAATAAA
>PNEQ01034060.1:0-34724 GCA_003012365.1 Medauroidea extradentata
AAAAAATTTCGAAAAATCAAAATTGCAAAAATGAAAACTGCAAAAGGTCAAGGTCAATGTCAAAACCAAGATGGCCGCCGTAATGTATTCCAAGATGGCCGCCAACATGCACACCATGATGTAATCAAAGATGGCGGCCGCGGAAGCTGGCGTCTACCACCCCCACCCCTGCTCCAGAGTCCCCTAAACCACACTACTTATGAGATTGATGCTTACTAATTTGTCAGTATAACAATAATAATTTTGTCTTCGTGCGTATTATTTTTGTGATATTGCCAGCCTCCATTGTGTAGTCGGTAAGGCGCCGGTCTACGGTGCGAGAGGACACAGGTTCGAATCTGAACTGGGCATGGATTATGTATTGTCATTCACTTCATTTCACCCTCATAAGCTCTGTAAAACCCTCTTACCTCACCTTTTAGTGACATAGGTACCTTATGTAGCAATTTTGTAGTTATTTATGTAATTGGCAAATTACAGGAAACAAACCTTGGTTTTATCAATACCACTAAGATTCAGATTCAGATTCCCGAAAGCTTCCTTGCGAACCTACCGAATCTGGCACTAAGATGTATGTAATGCAATATTGAGGTTGATGTATTTGTAAATATATGGGAAAAATATTTCGCGATCAATGTTATTAGTGGGCTGCGGTGACTGAGCGGTTAGATCGCTCGCCTCCCACCAAGGCGATCCGGGTTCAATCCCCGGCCAGGTAACTCCGGATGATTCGCAAGTGGAGATCATGCTTTACGATGTCACTGGTCGGCGGGTTTTATCGGGATTCTCCCATTTATCCCACCTATTCATTCCGACGATACCCTATTATAACACAATTTACGCTCATCGGTATTCGAGACTTTTGCCTACAGTGCTGTAGAACCTACTTCACTTCAATGTCATGTCTGCGCGTATCAGTTACGGCAATGACGTACTACATTAACAGAATAGAACAGGTGAATTGCAGGTGTAGGAACAATGTATTCTTATATGCTAATATGAAACATTCATGCAGACGTGGTAACATATACGGACTGCATTTCCCCACATATTGTTATAAATATAAATTAAATCAAATAACAACATTACTAATAATTTGGCCCTCGAAATTTGTCGTAATTGAGGGATGGTGCACAAGAGGGGTATTTTTTAGGCGGACTAAACCAAATTGTTATGTACTTCATGACAAAAAAGGACCTATCTGATATACTTACGTATTCCCTGATTTTGTTTCTCTTGGAGCTAGAATGGAAATTAGGAAAAATAAAACGTGAATTTGTACATTCCAACTACTAGATAGATAAAATAAAGCCAGCGAAAACTTCAAATCAGAGGAAGATGTTTTTTCCTATACATGTAATAAAGGAAATCAGATTTTTATTTATCCATATAAATAATTTTACGTAAATACACATGTCGCGAACACACGTCCACACACACATACTTTGTTACTTCATATATACACCGTATAATCAAAGTCGATATTATTTTGGCTGCTGTATGTGTGGCAACAGTGATTGGGAGGAGAAAGCAGTCTTCTGAAACAATGAACCAATGGTTTATCAAATATTGCACAATTTGTGTACTGTTATAGAGGGTCAAGTGCATTTTCATATGTTCTGCGAATTACAGACAAACACTAAACAGGTTAGAACCAAACTAGGCGCTCCAGAGCATTCCTCAATAGCGTGGTTGAGTACGTATCGCCTTACAATAAGAGTTCCTGTTTCGAGTATGAGTTAAGAATACTTTTAACTGGACGTTTCATTAACTTATCATATGTTTCTGGTTAAATATGTAGTGATATCTCTAAAATAGGAGCTCAAATGAAACAAAAACAAATGTACACATAAAAAAAAGGTACGCCAGGTTTTTGTATCCGCACTTTATTCATAACTGGGTAACTGATAACATGTACAATATTACTTGCTTGTAACATGAATATATATTTAACTACTTCTTACGGAGTGATATTAGGATGGTTTCAGATTATGGGAGGAAATATTATGAAAAAGTAAATTATTATTATTAATAAACAGCGGTTGATAATCATATGGCAGAATGATACGTTATGGTATCTTTCCATTTGTTTTTTTTTTCTTTCAGGAAAGCACCGTTACCAAAAGGGAATTGCCAATCAGAGATTGTGGCGATCTATGTAACCAATTGGATACTGATGACAATGAAATGTAAGATTTTAGAAAAGAAAAACCGAAAGCGTTGGATTTAAGTGACAAAGATCGAAAACCGCTAAAGATTAATACAAGAGTACAAACCGAAAATGAAAATGGTTCTCTGCTCGAAAGGAGAGGTTAACTGCTTCAAACTTCGGAAATGTGTGCAACTACAAATAGGGGTCAAATTGGACTTCAGTCGTAAAAAAAGTTGCTGTACGAAATATATCGATCTCAAGCGATGGAATATGGACGCAATCACGAACACATTGCAAGAAAGAGGTTCGAGGAAATAACTGGCCTAGTTGTCAATTCCTATGGATTGTTTGTCCACAAAAGTATGGGTTTTTGGGAGCTACTCCTGATGTGGTAATCGGAGACGACTCATAACTTCAAATCAAGTGCCCGGAATTTGCCAAAGACATGACTGTAAAATTAAAGAATTTTTTTACATAAATCCCAAAATAATCAAACTGAAACTGAACCACAATAACAACATCCTGATAAAGGGACAACTCCGAATCACTGAGAGAATAAGGTGTTATTTTATAGTTTGGACATATAACGACTTAAATATGGAAGAAATGGAGATTAACGACGACTTCTGGGAGACAAAAAGGTTTAAAAAGTTAGTTTTTGTTATAAAGAAGTCATTCTTCCAGAGCTGATCGACCCAAGAATGACTAGATCATTGCCGATACCTGACAAATCTAAAATACACAATTACCTTTTTTACATTGTCGGGAAATCTTCTTTATTGTTGTAACGTGGCAGTCGCTATATGTATGTATACTATTGCTGAATAAGAAACACTGTTGTGAAGGATAAATTTCCCTCGGTTAGATCTGAATTCCGGCACCACATAGCATAATAAAATCATCAACAGGAACCCATTTTTCCTCATACATATTCTCGTGCATAAGTGAAAAGAGTATTTGGTTCCTTTACTGAAAAACCAATTTACGTTGCACGTATTTCAACAAGGAGCTTTGGACATTTCATTACATTTGTAAAGACTAGTTCCGTCCATCTTCCTAAACTATTGATAAATATGGAAACGAATTCTAAGTAAATAACTGCACTCCGAGGTTTCGACGAAGTATCAGTTATTGCAGGTACGAGACAATGTACAAATTCTTTTTTAATAATAATTATATTTGCTTTTTCGCCTAGCTATATGTTCATTGCACGACCCTGAGACCCGAATATTAAAATATTGATTTAGGAAACATGTTATTTTTTTTGCGGAACACCATCCATTTATTTTGTGATAATGTAAATTATATCTCACCATTTGCATTTCTGTACTCGCATAGTGCATACACCACAGGGCTCGTATGATGGAATAAAACAATTTGAAGGAAGGGGGGATTTTTAGTAATAGGGTTAATTTCCTAAATGCAGCTATAAAGACTTTAAACGTGTGATAATGTAGTAATAAATCCGACTTTTACGAACTACATTCCAAACAGACGCCACAAAGCGGCGCCTGTAATGACTACAGATAGATATTTTGTGTAGTTCGATTTGAAAACCCCAGTTTGCGTGTGTTCATCCCATGCAAAATGCAACTCATACATTGACATATTGCATCATTTCTTAAAATAAACAAATTTGATCACGTAATGTTTTTATCAGCAAAATCTGCACCGATTTATGACATTACACATACACACAAAATATAACTAGCATCTGCAAGACAAATATTTATTCCTGCGAGTCAGAAATAAAGTTGAAACGTACGTAATCGCCTGGAGGAGTAGCGACGCAACCTCTGTGGAAAACGAAACGCAAATTGTTTTACGTTCTCCACGGTTTCCTGAGTTACCGCCAAGCGAAATCTTGAATTACACTTACTAACAACCATGTCTGAATAACGGTAGCATAGTTGGTTTAGTTGTTGAGTGTTTCTGTCTGTAATTACCACGCCGTCATACAAATGTAACACCCAGCCTTACGTCTTTTCAAACAGTAACATATAGAGATGGGAAGGATGCTTTTGACCTCGGAAGCACACCAGAGGCCGATTGTCGCGTTAACACTGTTATTTGCGCGAAGGGAAAAAAGCGGCGAGGGGGCGGGGATCCTGTACTGCAACACCTTACATGTTAATATATTATTTTTCTGTTTCCGACAAAAGTATTTGACCTATTCAAAATCTGTAAATTGTGTTGAATTCGTCGAACTCAAGGCCATGTTCCTGTAAGGCGACTTTTTTTTATAAAACATTGCGCTTTAGACATTATTTTTAAAACATTATTATATAATGAAATTTTAATTACATGAAAACTAATTACCTACATTAATATGGTATTACGATGTAAAATGCCGTTTCCCGCTTTAAAATCCGTTCATGGGTTGCTGAGTTATTTCTGTAGAAATATTTGCTCATTTTGGTGCTGCCTCGTGGTGGTGGCATTCAGATTTTAAATGGGGACATTTAGCTTTTAAGCTATTCCTGTTATTCATTCACTATGATGGGTCGCTACACACGTAGGTATACATGCACAGGAAGAATTCATTCATTACAACAGACACGATTCCATGTTTCTAACGTATGGAATCGGTGTTGGTCACACTTCCTTCTATGCAAACGTCTTTTTATACATCTGAATTGAATACGGCAGATCAGTGTTACATTAATTAGTATTAGATGACTTTTTACGATTCACCTTACATGTTCATCAAAGCAACCTTCACGGTAGTTGTACGCCCTATTATTGACAACAGAGGGGTGATTGCTATACTCATTGTTCTTAATTTAGGTCTCTGGCTATCTGGCTTCGTGTACCTACCCACGAACATTCCCGCCGTTCGCATTCCACATTATGATTGTGTGCGCACGTGAGTGTATTATATACATACATACGCACACATGTAATATCAAGAAATCAGTTATCCAAACGAAACATAAAATACCCAGAATACCGTATCATAGTACGTGTATGTTACCGCAAATGATTTTGGACAGATTACAATGCCAAGCACATTAAAAATGATACGTTTCGTAGAACATATTTCAGACAAAAAGCATATAAAGAAATGAGAAGATTAGTAAAAATTTGTAGATTTTCTTAGGTGTATACAATAACATTTGTAAGGTCTAAGGTTTTATTGATTTCCCGTAGATTCCTACACTCCACGGCCACACGACGGACGGTAGCACAGAACGCCTCACGCGGTTGTAACATGGTCCATGTGTAGTAGTGGCTGTATCAGAGGTCCGGAGAACGTAAACTGGGGACAGTTTTGTGAAATATGAGCCACGAGCTTGTACCGAGTTATTTGCCGAAGAGATATATGGGCAGGTCGAATGCCACCCATCGCTCACCGCAAGGAATGGAGCTGTAGGTTGTTTTTTCTTGTCCGCCCGGATATCATCCGTCATTCCCTGCCACGCCACAACATTGGCGGGATTTATATCCCCCCCTCCGCCCCACCTTCGGTGTCTTACCTACCACTACAGTTCAAATAGTGCAGTATCTGCTGTGTAGGACTGGACTACCAGTTGCGAGATCCCTTAAGGTGGCCGCCTTGCTAACCCGTGGAGAGGCACGCAGAACATAGGTAGATGAGAGTTTTCTTCGAAAATTTCCCAAGGTATGTGATTGAGTCGTAAAATAGCATTCAAATATCGTTACACATGTATAGGTATACCCGTGTAAGGGCGTTAAAAGTGGGGAAAAAATAATAATTATATGTTTGTATGAATAATGATAGTTTTTTTTAGACATTCCTTGAGAGAACATTTTTCTCTTGCGAAGGAATTAGTTCAGCCAATTTTCCAATAATGGCATTTAAAAGTCAAAGTTTGCATATTTTTACTTATAGAAAACTTGAGAATCAGTAAACATAATGAATGAAAAAAAAAATCAAATCAAAACTACATGCTACGGTCTACGGCTTGAAGCATATATAAACATACTATAAAATACATTTGTATTAAAAAAAATTGCTGAATATAACAAAAAAATTAGCAAATATTAGAATAAAAAAAATTACATACTTCAAGCAGTAGCTAGTGCTATGCACGTAGTTATAACGTGAATTATTTCATTTCGTAATATTTATTTGTTTTTAGTTTTGTATGAAGTAAAATATGCAAATTTTGACTTTTAAATGCCGTTATGGGAAAACTGGTTGAACTGTTTTTCTTGTAAGAGAAAAGTGTACTCCCAAGCAACATTTACAAAACGAACGTTATTTCATACAAATATAAAATTGTAATTTTCTCCACTTGAACATCCTTAAGGCGTCCGCCTGCCTGCCTTGTAGCCAGCGTTGCAGCGTGCTAGCAGAACGCTTTAATCTAAGAAACTACTAAACGTATTTCTAACGTGTGCATTTACGAAAAGAACAAACATTTCAAACAACCTCGGAATAGTGGTTTTAAAACATCACGTTAATTAGATAGACCATTCCAGAGCACCTCAAAGTGACTAAAAACGGCTTTTTCAATCTATTATATCTAAACTACTACTGAAGGGATTCGTGTGAAACTACAATAGAGAGGTGTGTTGGACTTTATTAAAAACTTTCCACCAATAAAAATATGGGGTCACCTCTGAAAGTGTCAGTCAGACGAGTGTTCTACGATACCACTGCACGCCGTTTCAGCGTCTTGCGGTAGAGGCGATACCGTGCTAGATGAGCCGGTCAACATCGCCCTTGGCGCCGTGCCTCACTCACACAAACACACGGCCACCAGGCGGGCTCCTTAAGGACCTCCACTACTATATTAACCCTATTTGCGCACAGCCGAAATTTTTTTTCTAGTGAGTAGATTTGCTGCCTTAAAGGTATGGATATCTTGTAACATTCTCATAAAAGGAATGGATATGTGCAGAAAATCTCCATTTTTTACGCCATACTATTATGGTGTCATCACTGAATGTCTCATAGAGGCCAGCTATCGGCGATATGACGCCAGGTTACTGACTTGCTTCTAGATGCTTGTATGAGACATGATGTAGCTTACGTGTTCAGTTCGCCTTTCGCTCTTCAACATTTCCAGGCCTCGGATGTACAATGTTCATCCACACACGTAGTTACCTTTTCTTAAGTGGAAGGGACAACTGGTAACTCAAATTTATTAATTTTAAAGACATACAACAAATATTATTAGTCTCTTTACTATGGTTCTGGGTACGTTCGGACACAGAGTAAAATAATGCGCTTGACTTAAAGTAAGTATCAAGATGAAATGTGTATTAGACTACCATGTAAAACCGTGTGGAGAAGAATTCTGTTTTATTACTTTGGACGATTTTAACGGGCCATTTCAGATTTTTGGTGTATGTAGAAAGTATGTTTGATGTCGTAGATGCCTCCAGAATGTCAGTTTGGCGAATATAGTTACATTTGTTTAGAGAAATCAATATCTTTATGATTTTATGTAACACAATGAATGGGTCACCATCATCTCGTCAGCTAAGAGTTGAACCCCGGAAGTTCGAGAGAGAGAGAGAGAGAGAGAGAGAGAGAGATATTAGACAATGTGCCCTCTCTCTTCTCGCAAGTCCTACCTACTCCCCTCTTTGAGTCTTGGCACGGTGGTGTGGAGCAGCCTGCAAGTATAGTAAATAACACCTCAGAGTCGTAATGAAATGAAGAACATAGTCATACACGTAGTTTTTGTGTATTTATACACAATTTGTCAAGTAATTGTAATTAATACAACAATTTTATTTCACTGTAAAAAATTTAGGTAAATTTACTCTACAAGTAATGGAAGCTAATTACCTCTACAAGTGAGGGAAAGTTACTCAACACGTGTCAAGGAAAGGTACTCAACTGGTAATGTACTTTTTCATTACATATTGGCGCAGCCCTCTGGGACAATTTGACATAACGCGCGAGCGAAACTTCCGAATGGTTTTTGTGGCGAATACACTACCTTGCGGAAATTTCCACACATATTCGGAAATCAGATTTCCTTCTCAAGGTTGAGGCATACCATACATATGATGAGTAACGTTATTAAATTTTTTTTACAGTGTAGCGACCAGTAAATCGGTCACAGAGAGGCGAGGACTGCATCTCAAGCCTAGGTGGACTGATAATGCTTTATAGTTGACTGGGAGGTTTGCGCCAAATTCAGGCTTGCTTCCCAGACCGACTTGTTTTCTGCACTCGTGAGCGGGCGACATAGAAATGTAGTCCGTCGTCGTCAAGTTACTTGTAGAAGTACTATTTAATTCTTAGACAAACTGTTTACAAAGATATTATATCCCACGAAAAGAGATTGGACACTTGTACTGATGGGCTTGATTACTTTTAATATTCTCTAACGTTAGCGAGTGAGAGACTTTTTGTTAGCTCCTAACATCGGGGTCTTAAGCGCAGGTGGGGAATGACACGTGGAGAGTGTGGAGTAGCGCCGGAATGAATGGGAGGGGGAAACAGGAGATCCCCGAGAAAACCCGCCGATCAGCGGTATCGTCCGGCACGATTCCCACATGTGAAAATCCAGGGATCGATCCCGCCGGGAATCGAACCCGGATCGCCTTGGTGGGAGGCGAGAGGTCTGAACTCTCGGCCACCGCGGCCCCTACATTCTCTACCGTAATACAATTACTTTCAACAAATGTTAATGCGCCCGCCCACTGTCCGTGTGTTGGTGTGAGTGATGCACGGCGCCAAGGGCGATGTTGACCGGCCCATCTGGCGCGGTATCGCCTCTACCGCAAGACACAAAATGCGTACAGTGGTACCCTACATCACTCGCCTGATTGACTATTTGAGTGGTGACCCCATCTTTTTATTGGTGAAAAGTTGTAATCAAAGTCCATCGCATTCTCCAAGAGTAGATTCACACGAATCTTGTCAGTAGTTTTTCAGTTACAACAGGTTTAAAAAGCAGTTTTCAGCCACTTTGAGGGGTTCTGAAACGATTCTTCTAACCGACATGAAGGTTTGAAAACACCCTTCCGTCGTCATTTGAAGTATATTTTCTTTTCGTGCATTGACACAATGAGCATTTATGTGGAATAGTTTCGTAAAAACAAACGTATTTACGAACACGCTGCAAGCATATTTATCGCATCGTAGGCGAGGCCCTCAACTGCGCGAGTCCTGGCACCTAATAGGCCTACGCGTAAAAATTCTCTCCCTGTCCAAGAAACCAATATAAATGGACTCTCTATTTCTGTAGCTAGTCGGGAAACCTACGTTCACATCCTAATATTAAGTCAGTCTAGTCGGATTGTAATCCCAGGACTTTCTGATCCCAGGACTTACCACCGGGGCGTAAAACGGCTAGAACGTAGCGGAACTAACATTCAGATGAATACTACGTCAGAAATGCTATCAGTACACATATATGTTGTGTTCAAACTATGTAATCATTTCAGAGATAAATGTTTTAGAAGTAATTCAGTGGGAATCACATATATTAAAATGACAACTCTATTTTTCCCATTCGATGAACCGTATTCTCTATTGGAATAACTCTGCCGAACCCTTTACCGCATACACAGTTTTTAGAAACTCATAATTTATCGAAACTTATCGTGGTCGTTGGGTGTTTACAATTTCTTTGGCGTCAAGTTACATTTGAAAAACACTAACTTGAGTGAAGAGATATTGGTCAGTTCTTAACAACTCCGGTTCGCCTGGGTGGGGGACAAGTGCTCCGGCCACTGCGCCAGCCGTGGCCCCGACACCAAACTTAATTAAATAATTGGTTTCATTCCGAGATATGTAAGTTGTCGGAAATACTTTCATTTAACAATTACTGAACAGTGACATAAGCACACCCCACACCTACACACATACGCACAAGTTATATATGTTGTAGGCCCTATATATAATAACAGGCATTTATTTTTTCAGGATGTAGAATAATTTCGTTCACATCACAGTAACTATACATTAGGAAGATTTACATGTTCACTTTACACTGACAAATTTTTCTCTAAAATGGAACACTGGTTTGGAGCTTCCTTGGTAAATTTTGAGGTGTAGTTTTATATGATATAGTATTTGGTGTTGTCAAAAACGTTTTTTGTCTACTTGATACGGTACAGTTCAATCGCCCATACCAGGATACCAGGATGCCTTCTATTGCACTTGGCCAACACTCTTCTCGGAAAGGCATAATTATGAGATAGCTGTTACATATTTAGAAATTTAGTTGAGTTAGTTAAGAAGCGGTAAATTACACCTATCTAATGTTGAGCGAGAGCAAACTTAAAATTGAAATATTGGTGGAAAAGGGGTATACATCGCATTTGAAACTTCTGAGAAAAAAGTATAAAGGTTGATATGCACTTTTTATGTTTGAATATTCAAATATGCCTATTACGAACATATTCAGTGTATTGAGACTTTTAAACAAGCCTTGGCATTTCCCTTCTTACTTGCCTTTTGTCGCGTATTTCTGAGATGTAAGTCTATATCAATGTAGCATGTCCACCGAGCTAGTCAAATGTAGAAATATAACACGGATTTATTAAATTAAAATTCAGAATTAAGTGCTGTATGGTTACGCATTATCTCCCAGCAATCACCAGAATTGATTAAGAAGAAGAGCATTACACTGATACAAATTTCAGGCTCCTAACGCACTAAAGTTCATTTTAGTTAATTTTTTTTTTTTTTTTTTTTTTTTTAGTTTTTGTGTGTTAACATTATCCGAATTTGGCCTCAAATTTTAACTTTACTAAATACCTAATACAAATTATTGCTTTGCGAGCGAGATAATTTGTGACGTAGTTACACGTGTCACTGTGTTTGTTCACATCCTGTAACGTTATGAATTTTGTTTACATTTAGCTATGTCATTTATATTTATATAAGAGTTATTTTGTGAATATAAGTAATAATTAATTATTTTCTGGCTACTAGTTTTCCTAACTTCTGTGATTTTAAATTAAAGTTCCAGTGAATAAAGTAGTCAGTTATATAAAACTGTAAAGAACATACAAAATTGTGTTTATTTTAATAGTTAAGCATGTAGGTCTTATAGGGTTCACAGACATTAGCTAAGGAAACATAAAACTGTGGAGGGAGAGTTGCTGAGATTTCTAGATACATTTAAGTACAGCATATCATGTGCGAATATATTTGTGAGTTGTGTACGTTAGGTAACTGATGATTTTTTGTTTTACAGACAAAAATGATTAATAATGAAATATATTAAAAATACCCTTAATTGAAATTCACCTTTGTTATGCACTGACATAATCATTACAAAACTAAAAGTCCTTGTCAGTGCACTTGAGACCTAATTCACAGCATCACTCATAGCTTTATCCGTGACGGTACAAACTATTTTAATAAATCATTTGTGTTCCATTTGTAATTCGCATGCTCTAAACTGTGGTTTGGGGACAGCAGAGGTGAAATTACCTTTAGTTTGCCACAAACAAAAATGATTTATTATCATTACATGCTGATAGTATCTCGGTAAAGACATTTTTAAAGTTTGGGCAGTTGAAAAACTTTGTAGTGTATGGAAAGTTTTTTTTGTGATTCATAATGGCGGATGAAAAATAAAACATGAAAAATGAAGCTTCAAACATAAAGCAGGTAGTCGGCGTTAAAGGTAAACAAAATAAAATTTCTAGAACAGAAATCAAAGAAACAGAAAAGAAAATGTTTGTATCCACGCCATATAAATAAACGTGAATATACGAAATTCAGGGAAGAGAAATGTAAAGAAACAGAACGTAAGAATAGAAGATGGCAACTGGAAATACTTTTGTTTATTATGTTAGCTTCTGAATGCAAAGACGGTAGGAAGTAAAATTCTAAGAGAAATAAAAATAGTACATTGGAACCGTTTTGAATATATCAGCGAGTGAATGGTACTCAGATAATATAGGAATATTTTATTCCAGTTTCTAATAGTAACGAGGACTGATATCAAGATACGAGAAAGACAACAGTTGCAAGGGGTGAGTTATCTGATCAATACCACGAAGAGATAGCTTCTTTCATCATTATTTGCGATCTGTATTTATATCTATAGTGGTAATATTAGGAATGGCAAACTATCATTTAATGAACTAACAATTTTGTAATATTTTCTCAGTATGATATTACTTTATTTGTTAATATTTAGAAGCGAGCAAAACAGAGATTGAACAAAGATTTCTTCCAACGAGTTACGTTTTTACAAAACTGGCTTCGAAATTCTTATATAATTAAATAAACGTAAAGTTACAAATTTTTCTCCCAAGTAGTTTTTAAAATGAATTTTTAAAGAAAAACTACACTACAGGATTTAATATATTCACCTTCAAATCAATATCACTAGCTAGGTTCATGTTCCTTCTGGACATAAACTAGATGAAACGATTAACAGAAATGTCGGTCGTAAAGAACTGGAAGTTTAGAACTTAAAATATTAAATCCTCAACAGTATTTCCGTTACCCGTGTAGTAGTATTTTCCAAGTTCAGTTAAAAAATTGGTTGCTGTATTCTAGTAAGTGGGACCTGGAGTTAAAATCTCGTTCAAATATTGAGAGTTTATTCCTTGCTTAGGGGAGGAAATTATGTTTATTTTAAGCTCCGGCCCTAAAGTTCTCCTGATTCCAAATTGTATAGAGTTTGTTGCTATAACTGAAAGTTGTACAATGTAACTAGCCCAAAGAACTTTCACTTCAATCACAAGTTTTTACGATTGCTAAAGTACGACTGTGGTAAATTAAGGTAATATAGAAAGACTAAGTAAACAGATAATCTGCGTGATAAATTACGGATATAAGACAGTCTTTACTAAAGCAAGATAATAATTTACAAATTGTTACCACACTCTAAAAAACTCGAACATTCCGCCCCTTGATGCAACCTGTCTTTGTGATCAGTACTACAATAGTCGCCCCTAGTTACATTGCCACGCCTTCGATATGATAATCCTGGTTACGAGGGCCGTGTTAACACCGCTTGTAGCTCTCCTACGTCTGCGCAGTTCCCTGATTCGTTTATCAACCCTAAATAACGGCGAGAGAGGGGAAGCTATTGCCGTACTTCAAAGCGCTACTAAAACACCCTCGTTGGCACGGGCAGGGTTGCACGTCGCAGTATGGCTTTGGTCAAAGGCGCCCATCTTATAGATTTTACGGGGTTCCAAGGTCGTGAATAAACGATGGTTATGTAACATATTTTTCATGAGTAAAATTAGATAGTATGAGGGATATTACAAACGTTCCAACGATATGTACACGTGTACGATACGAAATTTTTAATATTTGGTAATTATTGCAGTGTTTTCACTTATGTTACATAATTTTAATTTTACCCAGAAATTGTGAATACGGGTTACCAAATTTCAGTGTTTTCGAAAAAAAAAAACATGTTCAGTTACGTTTTTTTTTGTGAAAGGACCGGGGGGGGGGGGGATTGGAGGACGGGGCCATTAATTGAAAAGTCACGGGTCAAAAAGAGGTGTCCGAGGTCTCTATCCTGGAAAAATTTTTGTTTTTAAGGTACAAAATGGTGCTATTTAAAGCGTTTCACAACCAAAAAATTTTATATATCACTTGGCAAAATTGTTATATTTAAAAAATAAAATATTCTTTGAAAGGTTAATTGGGGCCCGGTCAAGTCAAGTCAAGTTTCTAAGGAAATTTCACAATGTTCTGCAATACTTCAGAATATATTATTTTAAAATGTTGCATTACATTTGTGCTGAAAAAAACAGAAACAGAACACAGTTTTAACTAAGATATTTCGGAGTATGTACCAAACAATTTCCATAGTAATTAACATTACAGCTTCCTTTAATTATTTGCACCAATTTGACAAACATTTTTGATATGAAATAAGACAAATAGAAATAAAATACTTTTCGTGATCAATGAATGTAACATTTGCAAAACTTTTACACAGTTTTATCCATAGTGTGACTATTGACCTTCTTGGATACATTTAAAAGCAATCGTGCTTCTTCAATAATGTGCACACGAATGTAGACAACTCTGTAATATGGCTTTAAGGGCGTTCAAGCGCGATGAAGTCTTAATTTTATACTTATATGAAATAGTTAGTTTTATAGAGGATACTTATGGGTACTGTTTCATCTTACGAAACAATTTTACCTGGCGTAGTTTTCTCATAACGATGCGTCGAAGTAAAAATTTGCATGTTCTGCTGTCATGCAAATAGTGAAAACCAATGGACTTATGTAATTGAAATAATTCAGAGTGAAATAACATACTATGAGCTACGTAATAAAATATTTGAAAAATTCCGCGAACTGTTCGTGCACTTTTTAAAAATTGCTGAATTTACAGCTTTTTATGTGTACTTTTGCGATTTTTTTAAATTAAAAATATAACGCTGTGGGTTTTTAATGTTTTATTGCATAGCTCATGGGATGCAATTTCACAGTGAGCTATTTTGTTTAAGTAGGTCAGTTGTTTTTCACTATTCGCATGGCAGTGTAACAAGCAAATTTTGACTTTTACACCCCGTTATGAGAAAAATATGAGCTAACATTGTTTCGTAAGAGTAAAATGTACTCACAAGTATCGTTTATAAAACTAACAATATTTCATAAAATAATAAAATTATGATTTTAACGCACTAGAACGCCCTTAAGGGGATTGGTGCTTGATAGTATGTTTTTCTTTCTTTATTTCTTTAAAAATTTTAGTATAACATTTTCCTACATGCAATTTATCACAAACGTATGTAGTTCAAATCATGAAGGATACTTTCGTACAACTTCCAACGACCAACGAATAGGTCTGGTGTGAATACCACAGGCGAAAACCCGGTTGACCCCGTCGGGCATTGAACCCGAATCACTCGTGGTGGGAGGCAAACGCTCTGGCCGCGGCCCCTGATACGTAACTAGTTTCGTGTTTGTGAGTCGCAGCCTATTATTTGTCTGATATTTTTAATGACGGGTCAAGTTTCTTCTTCATAATGTTTTTTAATGTCTCAGAAAATAGTATAGGTGACGTGTGTGTTTGCAAAAGGATAACACGAAACGGAGGACAATGTATATTTCACTGAGCCGTGAACTGTGAATTATTTTTGGAATATAACTTATAATTTTCTTTTGTATCGTTGAGTACAATACAATAAAGTCTTGAGAAATTCAAGTGCACTACCGTAAAAAATCTATCAACGTTAACATAACATGCAGAATATTATTAATTATTAAATGAATAAAAAATACTATATTAAAAAGGCCAGGCATTTTTGTGCGTCTCGAAAAATACGACGGGACGCGAAAAAAAAATACACAAAAAAAGGACACGTCCTCATTTCGGTAACGCGTATTCAGTGTAATTAACCCGTGCTCCGTGCAAGAGAATATGTTTCAACAAACTGACAAATCATGTAACAACTATAGCGAATAATGATTTATTGTATTTAACAACAGTTAATAATCATCACCTTGTTAGTGAAGAGATATGCCAATTACTGAATTCATAAATTCGAGACGTTTCCAATTTCAAACTTAACAGGTATAGTCTGTATATAAAACTGGCGTATTTTAACACGTAAAAACTTCTAGTTTATTGAACTTACAAATAGGACAAGTTCGTTGTCGTAAGTTGTATTTTAAACAAATTTAAACAGATTTTAGAACATCTGTTTGGGGGCCTCGGGCGCCCTTTGCCACCTTTATGGGAGCCCTTGGCTGAATTAGTACTTATGACGAAGACTAGTGTTACAAGTAGTTGCGAGTTTTGTTTCAAGAATTTGTATCACACTGGAAGTTATTACATTACTATTTTATATAACATATTCTGGCAGTTACCATATATGTTGTCTGTGTGTATGGTCTTTGTGGCTCTAACTGATATCGTATCATCATGTGTTACAAAACCTGATCCATAAAAAGCCTGGGGAAAATACAATACCGTATTTATATGGGAATTTATGTTAGAAAATTAAAAGTACGATGACGCAACAAACTAACTCCAACGAAAAAAACATATAATTGTATTTTCGACTAAAAAAAAATTCATCGTAAATGCTGCTTCAAGAGTAAAAGAAATATTTGCTTATGCCAGTGAAATGTTTATAATATCTAAAGTGCATGCTACACGGAACAACCTTATAAATGACAGTCAATCACTTAAGAGAAAGTGGTAGATATTTAAACTCCGATGAAAACATTTATTGATTTCTACCTTTTTTTCGAAGCCAATATGGATAAAATACTCAATGGCAATCCTAGGTAATGGTATTTGTCAACTTTATGAGTAAATATTTATCCAGAATTACTAATTAGTTACGCGTGATGTCTTCCGCCGCAGTTAAATACACGAGGTTCCGGCTTCAGAGATAGTGCCTCTGAAGTTCGTAACCCTGGAAACAATTTTGTTTAAAACGTTATTTAAAACTATTGTCTAAGATTGCTACTGTTTAACTTTCGCAAATTGGCTTCAAGAAACATACAGTTATAGATAAATGCTTTTAGTGTTGAATTATGTACCACGCCCTCTTAAGTGAGTGTGTTCAGAGCTTAAGGTGGTCTTCTGGGTTGACTTATTTTGCGTATTCCAGGCCTAGAAGTGTGGAAGCGGTGATGACGATGCAGTAAGTTCATTACGCCTCATTCTAGCCACTCGGCGCGTCACTGAGCTGGAGTACATTCTTATCGCCAACAACTCGCATCTATGAGACATTCAGTGACAACACTATCATTTTACGATGTAATATTACGATTAACGTGTATTGTACTCGCCCGTAACCTTTAAAATATTCAGCAACAAGATATGCATACTAAAAATGGCAGAAAACCAAAAATTTTTGCTGTTTTGGGCTGGTTGAAAATAATGTTTAATGAATAGTGGGCGGTCTGAAATGGGGTCTAGACTGGCTCGTGGGTCAACAACCGTATCGCCTTTATGCGCAAGACGCGATATCAGCGTGCAGTGGTTCAGTCTTCGGCTTTTCGTACGGGACTTCAGGCGGTGACCCTTCGTTATTATTAATGACAAGTGCACAGTAAAGTCCAGCGCGTGTTTCACAATTTTTTTATTACAATTTTGGTCGGTATTTTTTTTTACGAGAGAGCATTCTGAAAAAGCCATTTTTAGCCATTTTCAGGTGCCCACAAGTCATGTTTCTAAACATATCTAGAAAAAAAATTGAGTAGCATAGCTTTAAGTGTGTTTTCTTTCCGTATATGAAGATAGTGAACACACGTTTAGAAGTATTTGTTAGAAAAACAATCTCCTAACACGCTGAACACAGTTATGTGTTAGCTTTATAGGACTCTTAAGATGGCCGCCTGCTCGGGCCGCCGAGCGGTGTGTACAGCTTCAGCCGTTACAAAATTATTCGAAAACTAATCAACGCACATGAGTGATATCTGCTTAGCACTAACATCAAATTATTGCTACACAATGTTTGCTGCGACTATGAATGGAAAGAAAAGAGAAATGTCGAAAAAATAAACGAAGGAAGAAAAAAGTGAAAAAAAGTCCTGCATTTGCCACGCTCACGTTTTTTAGGGATATTGTCCTGACGGTCCTTGAGAGACACAAAAAGTTGATATAAGCGATCGCAATAGAAGAAGCTCGCTTTGTATGGAGAGAAGCCCTCTGGCTAGCTGCGTGAGGACAGACATGGCTTTGAGCAGCAAAGAAGTAATACTGCAAACGGAACAAACTGTATCCCTGTCCCTCTGGGAAACTGGAAAATGAAAGTCACGTTGTACCCAGAGCGAAATTAGCTTTCACTGCCAGTATTTAATCTTTCGTAACGTAACTATTTCGACAGTCCAAATGGCTTACGTCTGACCTTGCAGCCACACAACTGTAAAAAACGACAAACCACTAATTTCGTGCGATACACATACGACAGATGATGGAATTGACATTTGTAACATTGTTGCCAATTGATACATTTATTGCCCTCGTTAAACTTTATGTTTCCCATGGGCGTAACTAGGGGGACTAGGGGGACTAGGGGGGCATACTGTAGTAACCCTTAGGATATATTTTGTCCCCATAAACTATCTGTGACTGTACTACCGTTACGTAAAGTGCACTGGAGAGGTTGAATGGAGAGGCTTCATCCGTCCCTACAATGTGTATAAGAATACTTTGAACCATTCTTTATGACTCGAGTATTCGTATTTTTGTGAAAATAGTAAACCCGTTATTGTTGCGAATCTCTGCCAAACAGTAACACAGGCTCACACAAATCTGTTCCCGTTATTCAACTTGGTTGGTAGTTACTTAATCAAATAACCTGATGACGTCAATAGACTGTTCGATCAGTGCGATCTGTCGTTTGATGTGAGCAAAACTTTTCGTAAAGTTGCATCCTATGTATAAGTCATTCGGGATAAAGAGAACACTAAACATTTAACATAAATATCACTAGCCGTTACTGCATATAGTTCAACATTAACTCTAGTTGTCCTGCTGCTTGTATGGTTGGCAGCGAAATTGCACAATATAGTTCCGTGTGTTTTCCTATTTAAATACAACCATACAGAAACAAAATCGATTGAAATCGACATGAATGTATTTTATATCATTAAAACCATTTTTTATTAAATCGTATGATTCCTATTAAATGCACAGTTTCTTTACACGCGCAAACATCAAGTGACATGTCCAGAAAGGTTAGACATTTCCCGTTGTTAGACGTTACGAACGGAAAGATACGAATTGGCTGAAAATAAGACTTTAGCAGGGCTTTTATGAGTGCTCACTTAATTACGAACCCCCTATAGCTGTTCCTATCTTTTGCAGCGTTCGAGGCAGTTAATTAAGTTACCAAACTGGTTGCCTACATGTTTTCTGCTGTTAGAAAGATTGTAAAAATAAATATCTTCTCATTGTCTCTTAGCCCTAAAACCACGTCCTCTTCATGTAAGCCACATTAATCCACGCTGTGCAATACACGTCACAAAATATTGTGTTACCAGTACAAAATTCCAAAAGCAACACACTCAACTTTATTGACCCAACAAAATGTGTTGTTTATTTGGAAAAGTACTAACGCCTGTCAACAAAATATTTGGTTGACGCAAATGTAACATTTGTTTGGAAGTTCATTAATGTACGTATTTTTTTGCGCATACAAAACAATGTTTGTGCACGCTGTAGTCTGTTATCAAACCTCGACTGTTATTATGCAATTTCTATGATAATTAGTATTATAGCAATGATTTTAAGTGTGGTTAGTAATATTTCAGTTAGGTACAAACAATCCAGATAAAATATTATTTACAGAAAACAAACCATGAATGTTTATAGAATGTGTCTGTCACCAACGTTCAGTTTTCGCTGGGTGTGCTAGTAAACATTCGCAATGCGAAATATAGTTTGTTCTATTCTCAGTGTTAATTTGTATTTATTAGAATGGCTTAGCACAAAAATGTGTGCACAATCTAAGGTTTAGAAGTTTCGGTTGACTACACCACTGTGTAAATTAATTTATACTCGACATACAAGAGCGTATTCATGAACTACAGTGCACCTTCGAACTGTAGAGCAAGTACCATAAACATGAATACTGACGTAGCAAACGTATATCAGAAATGTCCCTGAAGTAAGATTAAATAAGAGTGCTTGAATTGTAGTTCAAGAAAGTAATTTTAATTCGTAAAACAAAACTTCTATTTTGGTTAGACAAAATACATAATTCTCTTGAGAAATAATATCAGAAAATAAATACACATGAAGTTGGGATACATAACCAATATTTAAACAAATACCATCAGTTCAATATATATAAACATTTCCATTCCTTCCTATAATGATATTGCTGAGGATAATCGTTACGAGCACTTTAATTGAATTCCATTCACCATTGTATACTAATTTTTATTTAGTGTCAGTAACTTCTCATCTGACTCTATATTTAATTTATTAGAGAGTTACGAAGGGAACAGCTTAGTTGTCAAATATTTAACAGGTCTAATACAAAACTCGTAACGCTCAGCTACATCATTAGTTCAACACGGATCTTTCATATAACTATACATTGTAAACAAAATGTTGACATCATGATTACGTTGCTTACATTGCCTTTAGACTAGATGCCAACTGCTTTAACATTTAATAATACTTTTTTATGAGTATGTGATCCATAACACACGTTACGAAAGTGAGGAAGTGTCTAACTTTGGTTTAATTTTGACTCTTTCGCAGATGCATAAATGTCTTACAGATACACGCGATTTTTAGCCTACTTTCCGAAAGAAAAAGTAGGTTTATTATATCACCTTCCTGTCTATGAGTGTGTGTGTGTGTCCCCTAAAAGCTTTAGAACCTTAAATGTTAATTTCACAAAATTTGGCACACATAAAGTACTAAGTAATCTAACTCGATTTTAGTGGACTTAGTTTGAACCTTTTATAGATTTATAAAATTGCAGGCTTATAATCTTTTCGATTACATAAGACATCTAAAAAACCCTGCTCTACAATTTCATCAAACTATGTACAAGTATATTACATACAAAGGTGTCTTGGCTTTTGCGTATTTCGTTAACCTTACGACCATGTTTTGGAAGCGGTGGCCATTATTTCAATCTTAGCACAATATGACATAGCTCAGGAAATAATTTTTCCAGATGTTATCGAACTTTGTATTCATAAAGTATTCAGTAAGCTGACTTTACTTTTATGTATTTTGATTAGCGTGTATTTAGATGTCCATAAATGCGGCCATTTTCAAATTTTTTAGTATTGTATGACTTACGAAAAAAATTTTTTTCTGATTTTATTAATCTTAAAAAATTATATAATAAATAAATAAATAAATATATATATATATATATATATACACACACACACACACACACACCACACGGCTTCGTAAGTTAAATTGACTGTTGTGATTTTCGTTCATCCTTTGATCATATTTTTTAAATGAAGTCATTTTTCTATAGTTAGCAGAATTTTACATATTTCAAAATTTCTCCGAATTTCCTCAAGTTGGGTACATATACAGGATGTTTCTTAAATATGGGGACAAACTTCGCATGCGTGTTCCTCTCGAAAATAGAAGATGAAAACATGTTATGCACTATACACCTAAATGTAATATGAAGGGAGTTATAAGCCCCCAAATGTCAAATTTGAAAACCATATTTTCCAAAAATATCGGAAACTAACTGACATAACAATACAATATTTTCAGCATTGCTTAATGCTATCGGGATCTTCAAACCAGCAGCAAAGTCTGGTTGATACCTGCCTCCCTTATGAAAATAGCGGGGGTGGCTACCTTCTAATTGCATACAACTTTGTCAACGTCAGGATATATGATCAATTTAAGACGGTGTATTGTGTAATAAGACATGTGTGACGAAAAATGTCCTCTTGTTGCAACTGTCTGGGACCTATCGTTTTCGTGTAAAACGCACACAAAGGTTCGGTTGCTGCTACAGACGGCCAGGAAGGAACTGTTGGAAACGGAGGTACTGTATTGTTTGAGACGTACGACATAAGAGTGTGAACATGAGTGGACATTTCTGTAACTAACAGTTATATTATTTTCCACATATCATTTTGCAGAGTATTTCCTGTAACATTGTTACTATTCCGATACCTTGCATAAATGCCATTTACATACTGCGTCAATTTGTGATTCAATATGTCCGTACTGTCTGAAAAATGATACACCACTTGACATAAGCAAACAATATCTTCAGTATTGCTCATGGGGTCTTCAACCCTACCGCAATAGCTGGTTGATATCTACCAGCCTTACCACAATACGTAGTAGGGGTGGTTATCCTTTAATGGCATAGAACGTTGTTACCATCGGGATATTTGAACATTTGGAGATGATTTATTAAGAAATTAGGCAATTCATAAGACATACTACTACAACATTATCGTACAAGACCTCGTTTATTACTTGGCCTGCCCTCAGAGGGCACCTACTGCAAGACATTACATCAATAACATGCACATGTTTGTCCTGGCCATTCTGGGACACCTTACATAGTCATTACTGTTTCATACAGCTCTGTTACGTGATGTAGACAAACATTACAATAAATGTTCAAAATTACCACCCCGTTCAAGTACACATGCACGAACACGTCGCATCATGGATCTGCGCACACGGTCAAAAATGCCTGGTTGGCCACGAACCGTTTCACATGCCTCAAATACCCGGCGACGTGACGTCTCCGCATTGTCTATCGGAGCCGAATAGACAAGACTCTTGACATGGCCGCACAAATAAAAGTCTAACGGGTTTAGGTCAGGTGAACGTGGGGGCAATGCAACGGGTCCAGATCGGCCAATCCACCTGCGATCAAACGTTGCATCTAACACAGTGCGTACATTACGACTAAAACGTGCTGGAGCTCCGTCATACATGAACCACATCCCTCTGCGTACAAGCACGGGCACATCCTCTAATAACGGTGGCAAAGCATTGATGAGGAAGTCCCTGTACACTTAACCTGTTAGACGAGGTGGCAATACATACGGCACCACCAGGCAATCAGCCACAATCCCAGCCCACACATTGATCCGACATTGTTGCTGATGTCGACTACACGTGGCCGCGTGTGGATTTTAGGCTGCCCACCGATGAGTGTTGTGGAAGTTAGTGATGCCATCCCTCCCAAACGTTGCTTCATCTGTAAACAAAATGAATGACACGAAGGCTGCCATCTGACTTTGGCGAATGAACCACTGGCAGAATGTCAGTCGCGCTGGATAGTCGACAGGCGCAAGGCCGTGCACGCGCTGGACATGGTACAGGTACAGGAGCTGTTGATGAAGTACCTTCCACACTGTTGTGTGGCCAACATGTAATGTTGCCCCGACTATCAACTGTTAGTTACAGAAATGTCCACTCATGTTCACACTCTTATGTCGTACGTCTCAAACAATACAGTACCTCGTTTCCAACAGTTCCTTCCTGGCCATCTGTAGCAGCAACCGAACCTTTGTGTGCCTTTTACACGAAAACGATAGGTTCTAGACAATTGCAACAAGAGGACAAATTTTTCGTCACACAGGTCTTACTACACAATACACCGTCTTAAATTGTTCACATATCTTGACGTTGACAAAGTTGTATGCAATTAGAGGGTAGCCACCCCCGCTATTTTCATAAGGGAGGCAGGTATCAACCAGACTTTGCTGCTGGTTTGAAGATCCCAATAGCATTAAGCAATGCTGAAAATATTGTATTGTTATGTCAATTAGTTTCCGATATTTTTGGAAAATACGGTTTTCAAATGTGATATTTGGGGGCTCGTAACTCCCTTCATATTACATTTAGGTGGATAGTGCATAACATGTTTTCGTCTTCTTTTTTCGAGAGAAACACGCATGCGAAGTTTGTCCCCCTATCTGAGAAACACCCTGAATAGTATTACTTAATAATTTTACTTGACCTTTGAGTATATTTTAACATAGTATAAAATATCGATATATATATATATATATATATATATATATATATATATATATATATATATATTAATATTAGTAGACTTTGCACACATATTCTTATTAGAATGCTGTCTGGACTTATATGTTTTGTTCATACCCTATTAGTATTTTGTAAATGTTTGCCATTTGAACCTATTAAGATTACACGCGATATCTAAGGAATCATTTTTAGTATTTCATTATACTCAGTACTCACATAGTACTTAGTGAGTTAACTTGACGTTTATGTGTTCAGTTTATGTCGTGTTGTTATTATTGTTATCATAACGGTGACGATTTAATCATTTGTAGAGTACACGAACTATTTTAATAACCATTTTTCATATTTTCATCAAAGTTGTACACATGTAGTTTGAAGTAAAGTGACACAATATTTATGTATTTTGTACATGCTATTTTCACAAATAAATAGTGCCGTAATTTAGAAAACAATTCATTTGAATGAATTATATAATAGAATTTCATCTGTGTACCCACAGCGACTTAGTTTAATACATTTTGTTCGTACCGTATTCAGTTAACATGACTGTCGAGTTTACGTCATCAGCCAGTACACCAGCCATCACTTGGCGGTTCTGAACAATTATCTTAGGTCGGACATACGGCTTATTTATTTATATGGTGTTTTGGGCCAATGTGTGTGTGGCATATGTATTTATTCAACTCGCAATTCCTGTTAGCAGTCTAAACTCTTGTAAAAAAACTAACAAAGAAATGGTTTGGAATAGTAAGACTACACCGAATGTATGTGTGTGTGTGTGTGTGTGTGTATATATATATATATATATATATATATATATATATATATATATATATATATATATATATATATATATATATAGTGGCAACAATTTATAGGTTTCACAAATATTAATGACTCGGTGTAGTCCTACTATTCCAAACCATTTCTTTGTTAGTTTTTTTTTTTTACAATTTAATATCGTAATCGGTATCCATTTACATGTGCAAACAAATAAATGTACAATTGTAAAAATATGCAGCAGTTTTTATCCCATGATTATACCTATTTTTTTCTGAAAGTTTAGTAAGAAATTTCTAAGTTACGTACTAACTGTAGGAAATTAGTAATGAGCACTGTGCGAATTGAAGTTGTACAAAACGTAGTGTAGGTTATTCAATACACGATTTCACTTAAAAATAATGTACGGAAGATTCAAGTTTATTTTACGACCGCAGCGAACGCAAGCCGTACAAAAAATCGAAAAACAATCCAAAACGATGTAATAAGACATAACCTATTGAGAACATTAACTTTTTGGCTTGTACTTACGTCTACCAACATGCTTCCATATACGCACCAGCAGCACGCGGTGCGGATGTTGCCTGGTGGTCACCCAGCCAAGTTCTAGCCATACTCGAAGATAATTGACTTCAGTGATCAGATCACAACTAGAGTATTAAGACGCGGTACTGGCGATGACGTAGAACCTGTTTTCAGTCTGCGCCGCGGCGTTAGCTGTTTTCATATCTGTTATATGTGTCGTGTAAATAAACAAAACACTTTCAACAATATTTTCTCTTACACTTTTATGTGGATTTATTTTTAATAAAGTTTGAATTTCAAACAAGTTGCCCATTACAGCGACTGTTGGTATATTTATACATGTTGAAGAATGATAGGTGTTTTTTAATTTAGTTTCTAGTACTTTATCATTACCTATTGTCGCATGTGGGAAAACGTGTCGGTTTTCTCGGTATACTCCAGTTTACCCTGCCCTGTGATCTTTAATCCCTCACTTTATTCTCTCCACCAATCAAGACCTCGCTCCAAGCCCTGAACAATCTTTATCCACTCCATTAGCTCTAACTAATTTTCTATGTCAAAACTCCTGATATTGTAGTTTTGGTTTAAGAATATGTATGTATCACGGCCAGGTTTATAAACAAAAATAGTTTTTATACGGCCCCGCCAATTTTCAGTACACGTTAGGGCATTTTGCGACCAACAGTGCTTATATAATGAAAGTAGGATCGATTAGTTAAAATAAACGGGAAGTGTGAATTCAGCCACATGTCGAAAGTTTCCCGCATCTCACACTGACGTAAATGTCTACGCGGCGAAGTGGTGAGAACGTATTAAGACGTATGTAACGACTGCGCAGTGAACATTTCCCAATTCATTCTTTTGTAACTGCGAGTGATAATGCAACATTTTTTTTGGTATTATATTACTGCAACACTGTAGTTTTCTTACTGGAAAAAAATATTGTTTGTGGTGTGGGGTGGACACCAATACCTATACACATGCAATCTTATGGTGGCTTTAACCCATGTTACCAAGGAAAGTCTGCATATATCGGAAAAATAACACTATAGACCGAACATAGCATAACAGTAAATTCAAAATCTGAAAATTGGCTCAGAACTTCTTAAACACTGAATTACGCGTTAAGACTAATTGTCGATGATATTATGAATGGAATTATGTCCTCTATATTGACGATAAGCTGCTTATAAAATAATTATTTATTTCAGAGAGAAATAATACTGAACAAAAATCCATCATATTAGACATTTTATAACATTTTGAGTGAAAGTGTTACTGTTAGTAAATTTATTTTCATGGAATCATGCAAATGTACACTTACCATAGGTTTAAATCATTTGCTAATTATTTTGTTAACAATAGTATTCCGCAAGACGTATTTTGGTCATGTTTAGAATGACTACCTTTTTAAATCATTTACTTCGAATGTGATTTTTTTAAACTCAACAAAACACATGGTATGCTAAGGCATGTTGGCAACTTAGTGAGCTAACATTTCTTACAAATAATATCTATTTCATTAATGTATGTTGTAATTGGATCAAAGATGTGTGATTTTTCTCTTGCAAATCCATATTAAAGCACTATATTGACTGCAAAATGTAGGGTCGTCTCGTAATATATCATAAGACACGTTCCTAAGATTAATTTCCGACTGGCAGGGTTGGGTTCCCACAAACGTAATATCATGGTATTAGCTAAAACTGCGGTTCCAGTAATTAGACGTGCGAGATCCCGGGGAAAAGGAAACATGTAGGAGATGGAAGAGAGGGGTGGGGAACATGGAGTAAGGGCCTTGACAGTCAGATAAGAAGATTAAAGCTGTGCCAGCACTTAATCAGCCTGTAACCGAGTGTGCTGAGCCCAGCTAGCACTCGCACGGCTAATTCAACCCCAGCCCTCCGTCCACCCCCATCTGGACGCTCAACTCTGAATCAATTTTCTCGGGCGCTTGCTCGTCTTTGTGGCATCACGCCATCCTGCTGGCTTTTGATACCGTCGTGCCGCTGAGCCGTAGTTCTATGGACAGAGGCCCTGCCTGATGTCGCGCGTTGTTTACACGACGAAGTCTATACAACATACAATTCGAGCTACAAGTTCTGTTCAAGCACATCTATGAGTTCAAATTAATGTGGATAGTCACCATCTTGAATTTTTTAAATTTTATGTCATAACATTTATTCTTCCTAAATTCATGTAACTTTAACTTAACTGCAGAATAGAATACGTATTGATAGAATATTAGACACCACAATTCTTTCTTTACCGTTACTGTTGTTACAGATCGAATTGGAGTTAAGAAAGTAGTAAGAATTTTTAAACTGCAATTTTATCTGTAACAACAGTAATGACAAAAATATATGTACGGTGCCTAACATTCTACCAGTGTGTATTCTATTCCGGAGTTAAAGTTCTATGAATTTAGCCAGAAGCAACATTATGACACAAAATGCAAAAATTCAAGATGGTGACTGTCAGATGTTCAAGTGCGATAAAATCATAATTTTATATTTTTATGAAACAGTGCTAGTTTTATAGACGATACTTGTGAGTACAGTTTCATCCTACGAAACAATTTTAGCTCACATAATTTTCTCTTAACGATGCGTGAAATCAAAATTTACACGTTACGCTGCCGTGCAAATAGTAAAAACCAATCGACTTACTTAAATGAAATAATTCACGGTTAACTATCATTCCATGAGCTACGCAACAAAGCATTTAGAAGCCTACACGTAATATTTTTAATTAAAAAAATAACCGCAAAACTAAAAGATAAAAATGGGAAATTCAGCAATTTTTTAAAAATACATAAGTAGTTAACTGGAAGCTATTTTAATGCTTTGTTACATAGCCGATGGCATGTTATTTCACTGTGAATTATTTACTTTAAGTAAGTCAAATGGTTTTTAATATTTGCATGACAGCGTAACTTGCAAATTTTGACTTTGAGGCACCGTTACGAGAAAACTATGAGAGCTAAAATTGTTACGTAAGAGGAAACTGCACTCTGACAAGTATCGTCTACAAAACTAACATGATTTCATACAAATATAAAAGTATATCTTTATCGCACTTGAACAGCCTTAATAGGCGTTGGTCATATGCCGCGTTACACATTCAGAAGCACATGTGTGTAGGAGGAGACAGTGGTGTGGAGAGAATTATGATCAGCGGTTATAAGAAGTCCCCACGTGATGCTGTTTTACCTAATGGAAGTAGTAGAAACAAGAAGCAATATTGTTGACACTGGTACTCACGTCAATTACAATACCGCTTTTATAGGCGGACAATTAATTGACACGCAGTTGTAGCATCATACACAGGCTGTCCAAAACCAGCCGCAGAATAAGCGCACCACGCGAGTCCTGAGCAAAACTGAAAACGAAAACACAAATAGCAAAATGTTGTACGACGACATTTGACGCGCGCAATGTGGCAACACTCGATGGAGAAAGTCCCCTCTTGCTCTCCACGTCCTTGTATTATTTTGTATGTTACGTCGATTTTACGTGGTATCATTAACTGACTTCTCGGGATTTTAATCTGAACATAATGTTACAAGTTTAGCGAAAACTTTATATGTGGGCAATTCTCTGAGCTCTTTGGGATATAGGTCTTATAATTAGAAATAAAAGAGTTGAATTAAGTGATTAATTTACTGGCTCACAAAGCTTACAAAAATACACAAAACAGTAATCAATTATAACTTTCACAACACAATTAATTATGCACGCAATTACTACCGTGCCACAGAAACGTTAATTAACTTTGACAATTAAAGCACAAGAATATTTATCATTAATCAAAGACTACAAAAAAATAACAATAAAAGTTCAGTCATATAACCAATCAACAGTCTCTCAAATAGTGACAGTGTACAACCTTAATAGTCCGAAGTGGTGATGAATCGTCGTGTGCTGCGCAGCACACCGAGTGCACCGCTGTCTTCACTCTTGAAGTCTTCGGTTCGACTCCCGTCGCGGACCTCCTCTTCACCCGACAGCCTGCCGCAGCAATCCTCTTGTTTCGTCCAACATTGCTCCAAAGGTAGCCGCCTGCCACCTCACAGTAGACTGACGCCACCAAGATATCTTCACCAGTCTCTTTCTACAAGCATATCACCTTCCTCTAGCACGACCAATAGCGAACTCTCCCAAATCTGTTGATTCAGGGCTTATATACTCGGCAAAACAGTGGGGGAATCACCGCATTTCAAGGGTCTAAAATATTCATTACATCATGCTTCGGACGTGACCTGAGTCTCGCAGGCCGATTTTATAGGGTAAATGCACAGTTGGAACAGGTCTATGACGAAGTTTCGACGGGATTCCCATCACGTAGCCGCCCGGCTTGTGAATCATGGGTTAGTCCATAAGGTGTTGCGACACAGCTTCCAACCCCCCGGCCCTCATACACAGCATGTAACAATATTACATGCAGGTCAGAAGAGTAGTAGTAGGATGATTAAGACATGTGTGAAATGCAAGAGGGGATTAACTGTTATCCTATATATTGTACCATTTGAAAAACAATATTGAAGCAACATATGCTATTTAAATGGCTTGGTCGTAGAGCTTCTACTTCACAGCTTATGCCGTCCTTACTGCTCCATCGAGATTGTGCCTGACAAACACACACAAACACAACCGTCTACATTCTTTAGGGTGTTAAAGTAGTCGAAAATCTATATTCAATATTTTCAGTAAATATATTTTATAATATTATGTTAGTTAAAAACTATCGTGGGAAAAGTGTCAAAAAGTTAGACATATTTTTAAAATTAAAATTGTAATAACTACGAGGATTAAAATTTTTCACATTTTGCCATGGAAATTAAAAATTAAGTTTGTATTACAATATTGATCTGCATGTATTTCAAAATCGGCATTAAAGACACAATAAAATAGTAGAGTAGTTTAATGGAAATTCACTAAGGGGTTTGTATGTAGTTAAACATATAAATTTTATGAAGAAAAAAAAATAGGGCCATTGGCGGGTCTGAAGCAATAATTTCGGTCAGACATACGGCATATTTTTTTTGGATCAATGTGTACGGTATGAATATTTATTCTGCTTGCAAAAACAGGTTATCAGTCTGAGATATTGTAAAAAACTAACAAAAATGGTTTTTAGAATAATACACCGAGTTATATTTCCGAGACCTATAAATTGTTGCCGCAAAAACATTTTTAAGTGAACAATAATTTAGTGATTAAATTATTAAATGTAGTTTTTCGTATCCGTTTGTATGTGTTTTATATACAACGTCATAATACACTAGAAACAGTACTAAACAAAACAAATTAGCGAAGATTGCTCTGAAAGCACTGATATGCAGCATCCAAGGAACACTTAAACCTAAACACAGAAGTTGGAATATATAAACAAATAATTGTATAATTAAAAAAATAAGCGTCAGTTTTATTTATCCCACGAATATAGCTAATTTTTCTGACAACTTAAGATTTCTTTAAATTTTAAATGCTCCCTATAGAAAGTACTAATGGACACTGTTCGAACTGATGTGATATAAAACGTAGTGTAGGTTATTCCGTATATGTTGTCACTTAAAAGTAATATAAGGGAGTTTAAAGTTTATTTCGCGACCGCAGCGAACGAAAGATGTGAAAAATCAAGAAGAAAGCCATAAAGAAATAATCACTTGTTACCGATTGAGAACTTAATTATTCTTCTGCCTTGTACTTGTGTTGACCTTTACGGTAGGCCAACTTGCTGTCATATATGAACCAGAGGCACGCGGTGACGATGTACCCTGGCAGTCACCAGCCAAGTTCTAACTAACCATGCTCGAAGATACTTTATTTCAATGATCAGATGACAACCAGAGTATTAAGACGCGGTACAGACTGATGACGTAGGACCTATTTTCAGTCAGCGCCGCGGCGGTAGCTGTTTTCATATCTGTTATATGTGTCGTGAAAATTAACGAAATAATTTTAAATATTTAGATTATATCCTATTTTTCATTGTACTTAAGTGTGGGTTTATATTTATTGAATTTTAAATTTCATGCAAGCAGCTCATTCAAAGAAAAAAAAAAGCTGCTTCACACGAACAAATTATTGAAGGCGTACGAATTGTCCAGCTGCTGAAAAGTTTATTCACGAAGCTGATACGACATTTTGAAAACTTTAGCCATTATGACGAAATTTGAATTCCTTAATCTTTTGGTCAAACTTCTCATAACTGTCTGAAAGAGTGTACAAACAGATTTTTATATGGTTTCGTGGTGTTATTACTTTTATTTTTAATCTGTGACCACAATACCACGAAAAAAACTCAGAAATGCAAAATTGTGCGATTAGAAGACCGGCAGACATCGGAGCTATAAGATTAATTCTGCACGCGCATCGCATGCATTTCCACCTGCGTGTTTTACACTAAATAAACGTGCATTGTATACACTTCCGTCCCGCCTTTTGCAACGTTAAGTAGATCCCACATCATTTCAAAATTTGAAATAATACTGTTTGTAAATCTGCTGTGTTTTTTTATATCCTGTAGTTAGGGTCACTGCTGTATCACGGGAAAAGTTAACTGTCTGCTTGTCTTCCATATAACAAGTCAATATCTGACCCTCTTCTTTCGTTATTGGCGTAACTCTGGAGTACCTGTAGTAAATATTTGTTATTAATTTGTAAACAACTACATAACCATCCTTCAATCATATAAGACGCAAGCTGCTGCACTGCTCGGAAAAGTACAGTAACACGAAATAGTCTTGTGTTTGTCTACTGTTTCAACCTATACCAGATTTTCCGGCTTCAAATGACGGCAAAATGCCTTCTAGGTTCCTTTGGTCTTCGCGAAAGAAAAATACAACACCGTTAGACTACGAAACCTACTAGTCCGATGCAAAAACACTATAATAAAAATGTTAATCGTATGTAAAACGAACCTCTGCACTACCTCTGTGAATGTGAACAACGAGCGAAGGGTGGAGAAAAAAAATGAAGCGTCGGGGTTATCTAATTTTGGAATGTGGCCAACTGAATCGTTCCATGAATCAACGGTTTACTTTTTAACCTCAGCAGGTCGAAGTAAACATTGCTACAAATAGTTGTAAAAATTACTCTAGCTATTAGAAAAAAACGCTCCGTTTATTTTCGCTTATTCATCCCTATACCTCGAAATTTTAAGGTATAAAAGTAAAGTTTGATTGGAATATTTTCAAATGGAACGCAGCCGCATATGATAGATAAATTACAGGCATCCACTTGCCGCAACGTTTCACAAGTTACTTTCAATATTTAACGATGTTGAACATACGTCAGAGTTCAACTGAGTGATTTCAGCTATGCCTCTTGCATACTTGGTTTGCATTCGGGATAATTTGGGCATATTCCCAAGGAAAATTAATTCTTTATCTTGAATTCATATAATATTCGCCATAGTTTCAGAAAGGTACACTATAGATAACAGTTTCTAGGACGAAACAGCCAATAAAAAGTTAGTGACTTTCTAGGGCAAGCGACAACAGCAATCGAGAGAGGATGCGCAACGGTAACACACGGGACTCGCATTCGAGTGAGTGAGTGATAGATTTTTGGTCAGCGCTAAACATCAAGGTCTTTGGCGCTGATGAGGGGTGAAATGATGTGAGAATGGAGCAGTGTCGGAATGAAAGGGCGGGGGAAACGGGAGATCCCCGAGAAAACCCGCCGACCAACGGCATCGTCCGGCACGATTCCTACGTGCGAAAATCCGGGGACCGACCCCGCCGGGAATCGAACCCGGATCGCCTTGGTGGGAGGCGAGAGGTCTGACCCCTCGGCCACCGCGGCCCATCGCATTCGGGAGGACCCGTGTTAGAGTCCCCTCGCTGACCAACCTGATTTGTTTCCGTGGTTTCAACAATCACTCTGATATTGGGATGGTTCCTTTACATAAGTAACAGCCGATTACTTTTCTAGTTTCTGTCCTTGGCTACATTTATGTGTACAGGTATGTAATGCCTCGCTGCCTGCGAGAAGTAAAGCCCCAAAAAATAAATAATACGACAAAGACACACACGTTCAGGGTGTGGCAACATAACTTCCTGCTTCGATATGCGCGACATTCAGGCTGTAGATGACTTAGAGGAGCGGGAATGGTCTCATTCGAGAGGCGTTGGTGTAAAGTTTTGTTCCCCATCGCTGTCAATCGCCATCATGCTTTGGAACAGTGAGGAACATATGTCACACATGTAGGAGAAGTTTTTTCCCCCGAGGCTTTATGAATTGGACTTACGGAACATTTGGTTCTAGCAAGACGGAGCAACGGCCTACACTTCAGGGGCATCGATGGCTGTTTTGAGGGAACACTTTACGTAGGGCCTCATCTCAATAAGTGGCGATTTGAAGTGGCCAGCCCGTTCCCACGATTACCCCTTTGTGATTTTTTTTTTGTGATTTTATATCCCGAGTTTGTGTCAACCGTCCAAGGACCCTACACGTCCTGAAGGCCAACATCCGGGCTGAAACTGACAACTTATCCACTGTTATGCTGGTAAGTGTCATGAGAAACGCCAGAAATCGGCTTACTCAGCGAATGGATAATGGAGGGGGTTACTTATCTGATTTGATGTTCAAAACTGTTTAAAACCAACCTTTAGACATGTACCTAAATTACAATAAATAAATAAATAAATAAAATGAAAACTTTCTGATTCACATAATGGTTTTTTTTTTTTTTTTGCCGTTTCAAGAACGGACGTTATGCTACCGCATCCTGTAGAACCTAGCTAAAAAATGAAATGTAATGTAGTTAACTTGCGACGTCTAATTGGGCGACGTTTGAGCTAGAACATGTGTGTGTAAGCGTGCACTGGATTACGTAGTTAGTGCTGGAAATACTTGGGTGCCGTGCCTCGAATGAAGTGTATGCTGCGCGAGAGAAATGTCCCAAATAATATTTTCTGAGTGTCCTACACACTACAGGCCGTTACAAATTTCAGAATGTAATTATTGTGCAGGATCAATCACAGTGTAACATAGCACTAGAAAGTCCAGCCACCCGCAAGTGGCACGCTAGCAGGAAGTTACAGCCGGAGCTCAGTCGACACGCAAGTTGTAAACCAAACCATGTACACCGAGAAGTATCGTATAAATTATAACTAGGCTTTATGGAGGTTCGTAAATTTGGTGCCTAAACTAGAGGCACAGTTTCTTTGAAAATATTTGAAAACATAATATATGTACTCTTATAGCCAGGTAAGCATTATTCGTCACTAAACTGTTCCGACAGCAATAAGATACAACGTATGAAACTGTATTGTACATAGAACTAGATGTGCAATGCTTGAAATTTACAAGATCGGACGCAACAAAATTATATTAACATAAGTTTGGCGTGTTTGTATTGCAGTTGGCTATTAGAAACTATGCCCGGAGTTAAGGCGCTGACATTCCAATAAGAATTCATTATGGCCAGATGGAAGAGGTCAATGTAACATGATCTGTGAACATGGTAATGATAAAAATTCGTAAGCTTTTGCAATGTCCCGTAATCACGAATCTCGTTCCCAAGCCTTTCCACGTAAATTACCATCTGACGATAATGCAGAGTTCATTGACCATGTGTTCAAAAACTTACAAGAGAAAAAAGAAGTGAATAAAAAATACCTCAGCGCGATTAAACTAATTACGTGTTGTCAAACAGATTTCACAGTTACTGGAAGGAAAGTTTGTTTTACCACCAGCCGACGACGTTGCATGCGGGCTAGAATTACTCATACATGTCCTCGTAGATTGTTTCCATGAACTCATTTTAGCATCCTAGAATACCCCTGAAGCAATGAAGGGGCATCGCCATAGCCTACGACAGAGTTACAAGAAATGATTTAATTTCTTTACTGGACGAAATCGTTAGAAAACTCAGAGTTTCTAATTATTAACTCTTTCT
>PNEQ01034060.1:34824-45369 GCA_003012365.1 Medauroidea extradentata
GTGTATATATATATATATATATATATATATATATATATATATATATATATATATATATGTATATATATATACATACATATATATATATATATATATATATTTGTATATATATATAGACACATGCACACAAACATACACTTGTATTTGACCGAGCATGGTCGCATAACAGGAACACGCTGTATTCGCATTCGGAGGAACCCTATATAGTTTCGTGATTCAGCCGACTTGGTTCCTCGAAATCGCTCTAGATGAACTGTGCAAATGATTTTTTACAAAGGCCATGGCTGGTTCCTTCCCGAGTTCTTAAAATAGTTTAAAATAATTTGTCAGAAACTTAAACGCACTCGCTGTTGACGAGACTTCAAGTCTACTTACCTTTACATCTTGTATTCGATTAATTGAAGATATCTCGTTCAGCACTTAACATCTACGTCTTCAGAGCTGATGAGGGGTAACATGTGAGTATGGAGCAGTGCTGGAATGAAGGGGCGGGGGGGACGGGAGCAGCCAGAGAAAATCCACTGACCAGCGGTATCAACATGCACGATTCCCACGTGCGAGACTGACTCCGACGGGAATCGAACCCGGATCGCCTTGGTGGGAGGCGAGTGCAACAGTGGCTATCTCTTGTGTTCTAGGATAGTTTGATGTTTATTTTACATGTTAAAGTAATTACAGAATATTTGCTTGTTGGGGTTGTCAAGTAAGCGATATTAATAATGTCTCATTTAAGAAAAAAACATATTTACATATATTTTAAGCGAAAAAAATTATGAAGACTCGGCATTAAATGTTTGGTAAGTAAAAAAACCAAAGTAACCAGTTATAAGAAGAGTAAAGTGATATTATCAGTTTGTCATGCCTGTTTCTGATGAGTTAATATCCTGGAGGTTGTTTAAACTCGGGGTGTCATTTGCGTACGAATTAGAAATATTATTTTATTTCTTATCTTCAGTTAAATACCGTGTAATAAAAAAAATTTGTTTACATCCATTAACGTAAATATGTTTCATAAAATAATATTATTGTATGCAAAATTGTCTGTACGCCTTCTGATTTGCTAGCGGCGGTAAAAATAGTTGGTAAATAATACACAATGGCGAAAGGTTTCTGGTTAACATAATAATCCGTTGTTGAGCCTCCTGTCTGCAATTATTTTACCTATAAAACACTCTCCCTTTTTAAAATATGAATTATGTTTAAACATTTTTGTGCAGTATTGTTGCTAATATTTTCCACCGGAAATAATTGTCAAGTTTCTTACCTTCCAAGTCACAAGTACTGTTATACTTAAATGTTTCATGTATATAATCTTACGTTAATATGAATACATACACATATACATGCATAATACCTCTTTATATTAAAAATATGTGTAAGTAAACATTTTTCAGATTCTCTTACAATATATAGATATAAAGGTACTGATGTTATGGTACAATGTCTCCAAGTCCACTGGAATAAGTCGAAATATGTTAAATACCAATGGTTCATCAACGATTTAATCGAACATGAGTAATTTATGAACTCCTGGCGAACACTGATGGATAGATTAATGAACTTCCGAACATGTGAATGTCGAAGCGAACTGCCAGACACAACACACATCTGTTCTTGAAGCGGAACATTGCACTTTGTCATATAAACA
Organism: Medauroidea extradentata; assembly: GCA_003012365.1. NCBI lineage: Eukaryota > Metazoa > Arthropoda > Insecta > Phasmatodea > Phasmatidae > Medauroidea > Medauroidea extradentata. The sequence continues at coordinate 36,473 of PNEQ01034060.1, forward strand.
CAGTTGTATTTTATTAAAATCTACGAAATTTTGCAGAAGTCATATGGGCGATTTTTGCCATTAATGTGGCATCAATTCATAGCGTAAGTTTAAAAATGGAATTTCATTTTGTAACGTTAGCAGAAACAAGTTTTTTTTTTTTTTTTTTTTTTTTTCAAATTTGTAATTTTTCCTCCATTGTCGAACGTTACCATTATTCAGCCGTATTTATCAATATTTCCCGTTTCTCTCCCCCCACCCTTTTCCGTGCCATTGTCAAGCTATTTCATTCTGGCATTGCTCAATACTCACCTCATTTTACCTTCATTGCTAAGCTCCGACAGAAACCACTTTACTTCACTTCCAGCCATTTTCGGGGATTAAAAATTGATATTCTTTATCAAACATTGAAAAAGGTTTTTTATTTTTATTTTCATTGTGCTTTACTCCTTGTCGACAGTGAGGTATTTAGAGACTGTGTCACACAACTATACACAAGGATAGGTACTGGCAGACAAATCGGCCATAGTCTGTGTTGAGGAACTACACCAGTAATCGATTCCGTGAAACAGTAGAAGAGAGATGCCACGGTGGCCAAGCGGCACAGACCACTCACCTCCCACGAAAGCGATCCGGGTTCGATCCCCAGCGAGATTTGTCCCCGGATTTTAGCTTGTGTGAATCGTGCCTGTTGCTGTTTTCTAGGAGATCTCCTGTTTCCTCCGTCCTTCTCGTTCCTATAACTGTCAATTGTATGGCCTCGTTCCCTGTCATCCTTCAGGTTAAGCAGATACATTCTCGTGTACAAAGGTCTGGTTCTCATACCCTTTTACAATAGTCCAGTTGGGGGAGCGAGAATGAGAAACCGCGCTGTATTGACCCCGAGAAACTTCTCAAGCAGATAATCCTACGATCCCTAATATTTAGGGACCCTGTTTTTTCGCGAAAAGAATTTTGCCTCACTTTGTTTCCGTGCCTTACGTGCACATCTGCAGTTCTGCTTCATGGTCAGCGATTGGACATTTTAACCGTCACGAGCCTTGAGATTCTACCGACAAATCGCAGACGTATGGTGTTGCAGGAACATTTTAGTAGTTGGCTTAATCAAACGAGATACGTCTCTTCACTGTAGTGTTGGGGAATGTGTGCTGCCGAGGTTGGTAGTAGTGTTAAGGTATATGGTGCCGCGGTGTGCCGTGGCAGTTGTGTGTTGTGGCTTGTAAGAGAAGGTCTGAAATAAAGTGGTGTCAAATGGACTTCGGAATTGAGTGTGGTCATTCGCAACATTCACAAAGACACGCCGCAAATAACCATGAAGCAGAATTGCAGATGTGCACGTAAGACACTGAAACAAACTGAGGCAAAATTCTTTTCGCGAAAAACAGTGTCTCTACCAATAGTAAGTGTGCATTCGAGGTGTGATACTCTGGTCTTTGAGTACCGTACTCATAAGATATTTATCAGTGCTAACCGGTAACGGAAATCTAACCCAGGTCCTCCAGAATGAGAGTTCAACGTATTTACAGTTGCACTATGACGCTCGGCGCCAGCAATAATGGAAATGTGTTATTTTTAAGGCACTTGTTGGGAGGAGGGGGTGGAGGTGGATAGCTGAGAAGGCAGTTCAGTTCGTCTGTGCAGTCCCATGTGGGTTCGGACACTGACCGTGTGTGTGCGTGGAGAGTTGCAAGTTGTGATTGTGTTTGGCAGTAGCCCGAGTCGCTTACCCTCTCTGGCCTGGCCTGGCCTGGCTAAGTACAAAGTTCCTCGCCCCTGGGTCTCCAACTTCCCCGCACTCCTCTTGTCAATAGTCCACACCCTCGCTACCCCTTTCCTTCCTCCACCATCCGGTTTTTTTTGTCTCGTCTCAACCAATTCCTGGGCACATCCTCGTGTTTCGCCCTCTGGGGTTGAAGGAAACCTTCTCGTGTCGTAGTCTACTGGCAGTGTTTACCTCACATACTCCATGCTCGCACCTGCTAGTTGTCTGCTCAGACTATATATTGACTGCAAATAAAGCGCGCTTTGCCACTCGTGAGACCTCCTCTCATGCCAGTAAAAAATTCGTGAACATTTTCTCTCTCACTCAGAATCAAATTATATATTTCAAGTAAGGATCATAACACAGTGCCATAAAGATAGGTATATTTGTTACATTTTGACAACGCCTTAATTTCAAACACATCTTCAAGTTAAATTATAAAGATAATGTATTAAAATATAAAGTGCATGTAATGTAAACTAATTTGTATATGCAAGTGAAAAATATTCGGTTGTTAAAATGTATCTTTGCACACATCAAAATGTAAACATATTAAGTATCACTAAAAACATTTATTAACACTGTGTGTCAGACATTGATAAACTATTTTTAATATAACCGTAAGAAGAAAAGCAATAACTAAAGCATTTGACAGTCTAGTTACTCAGATCAGTCAAAATTATTAATATTTGAAACGTCACTTGCATTCTAATAACTTTTTGCTTGCTATCTAACAAACGTACACAAATTAACCTTATTTCGATAAACAGCTGTTTATGTCGTATTTGGAGGATAACATTGCTCCGAAAATGTAATAAATAAAAATGCACGCTATTGTAATTCTTGTCTTACGACGATTTGAGATAATTAGTAACACTTCAACGACTATGTTGCACGATGGTTTTCACTTTGAAATTTTAGTAGATTAAAAATATTATATACAGTATGTTCACAAAAAAACACCGACAAACTCCGACAGGTGATTCTTGTGAAAAATAAAGCAGGAAATATGGATGACACTTTGTACGTAAACGTGATATTAAAGGAGTAATTCACATTTGAAAATCAAATTTTAAAACTTTGATTTCCTCATAAACCGAACAGTGATCGACGTATACTGACAAAACTCAGGATATTACTTCAAGACAATAAGGCCGACAAACCAACAGTAAGCGTTAGTTGATACCTTCTGCCCTTGCGAAAATAAAAGGGGTGGCCTCCCTTAAATTGCTGACAACTATTTTATCGTCAGGAAAACCCAAAATTTAAGAGTGAATTGTTGGAAAATGTGAACTTAGTACAAAAAAGGTCCTCTTGTATCGACTATCTAGGACGCATAGTTTTCTTGCAAAACGCACGCACAGCCTAGTGTGTAGGCAACACTTCGTACACGAGAGTCCGGTTTATTCCGCAGCGCCGTACAGACGATTGTGGACATTCGCTGTAAATATCACGTACTGTAGCTTAAATAGGTCACGAAACCGTACCCACTACTTTGTTCCTGGCAGAATTTGTTTTCGTGTGTTTAAAAAAAAGATAAGTGTGCAAGTGAAATAAATACCTCTTGGGTACAAAACACGAAGCATGAAGTTAGATATTTAAACAGTTTATGTAATTCTGGCACTACTGTAAAGTGTAGTGGAGTCGATACTGTTTTCAGTAACTGTCAGATATTGCCGATACCAATACCGATACTGCATTGAGAAGGAAAAATTACATTATTGCAGGTGTAGGAAATTAAAGATTTAATTTTCAAACCACTTCGTCAAAGAAAACTCTAATTGTCTTAGTTTTTATTGTTTTCGTCTATCTTACTTTTAAGATGAATAAAAATCTACGAACCACAAACTAGTCGGCGACTCAAACATATGCGGGCGTGTGATGAAGGATATGGTTTATTTTTTGGTATTGTGCATAAACGTCATGAAATTTTGGTTAACAATTGACGTCAGGAATAGATGAACAAATAGCGACCAAGTCATTTAAATTTGTAAAGTACTCGTGACTGTGACATTCCTATGCACGTTTTTCTCTACCAGAAAGTTGTGTTGAAAATTGTGCAACACGCAAAGAGAGAAAAAAACTTGGAATTTTAAGGGTATGGACCCGAGTTTCTTCGCATTTAACGAAAATTATTTTTTAAAACATAAATGGGAGCCGATATCGTAAAATCGCTTCGTATCTTTGCTGTGGCTGATTCAAACTGCATACTCTAATTTTGTCTAATCATAAGACTGGAAAATAGTTGCTAATTAGTTAATTAACGAAATTTCCTTTTAATTGATAAATTAGCTATACTCATCATACAGTTAGTCTCGTAAAATTACATTGTACAGTAAAACCAATTTTCAAAAAAATTACGAAGCAATTTTACGATATTGACTCTTGTATGGATTTAAAAAGAATAATTCTTTTGATAGCCTAGAAACTCGGGCTCAAGCCCTTAAGCTCTTCCACTTCAAAAGGAGTGGACGCTTTGAATTTATTGGTACCGAAGCAGCCCTGCTGTAAATTTGTAGAGTAAGTGTAAGGTTAAAAAATACTCCCAACATTAGAATCTCATATCAGTTACGTGATTTTTTGTCAGTAGTGATACGTCAAACTTCTTTTCTTTACCTATCCTATCCCGCGAACCTACACTCTAAAAATAGTTTGTAAATTTACCAGACGTGCGTATAGGAGCGCTAAGGTAGCAGGAATGGTAAAATTGTTTCCCAGACATCCATGGTAGCACTCCTAGACTTTTTATAAAACAGTAAAATGTATACTGAAGTTAGTAACAACTGCAAAAGTTTGCATGTTTACAAGGCGGAAGTATGGTAACTGTCCCATACTGCGTCTGGGATAATAACTTCCTAAATATTCGAGGGAGTTTTTTTACAGTGTAGAGTTGTACCTGTCTGGTCTTCAATGCACATTTCTTAAATGTCAATTACCACTCGAGCATGTGAAAACAAATGCCACACCAGTATTACACAAGCAGTGCAGCACTGTGTTATTTTACACGCCGTAACGGTTTATTGCAGTAAATATTTTTGTTATCTAATATGAAAACTCGTTAACTATTAAGTGAAATTTTAGGCTATAACTCTACTTTGAAACAATTTATGTTAATGGTGTGTGTGTGTGTGTTTAATGCTGGAAGAATTAATAGCACATGTTAACAAACAACACATTTTAACGCAAATCGTAATACATATTCGAGAAGAAACTGCCCACCAATCTCCAGTATTGTAGACAACCGTCTGTGCTGACACGGACATGCAAATACTTTGTGTAACGTAGGAGCTTTTTTGAGCAATTTAACGAACATAATAAATACTCATATTGTTTCACTTGCACACTTACAATTTTTTTTTATTTTCCAAAAAAACACAAATTAAGCTCGAACAAAGTGGTGGTTACGGTTTTGTGAGCTATTTAAGCTACGGTACGTGATATTTACAGTGAATGTCCACCATCCTCTATGCGGTGCTGTGGAATAAACCAGACACTCGTGTACGCAGTGTTGCCTACTCGCTAGGCTGTGTTTCTTCACGCCAATACTTGACGTGCGTTTTGCACGAAAACTATGCGTCCTAGACAGTCGCTACATGATAACCTTTTTTATTACTAAGTTCACATTTCCCAATAATTCACTCTTAAATGTTGGATTATCCTGACGATAAAAAAGTTGTTAGCAATTTAATGGAGGCCACCCCATTTATTTTCGCAAGGGTAGAAGGTATCAACTAACGCTTACGGTTTGTTTGTCGGCCTTATTGTCTTGAAGTAATATCCTGAGTTTTGTCAGTTTACGTCTATCACTGTTCGGTTTATGGGGAATCAAAATTTTAAAATTCGATTTTCAAATGCGAATTACTCCTTTAATATCACGATTAAGTACAAAGTGTCACACATATTTTCTGCTTTATTTTTCACAAGGAATCACCTGCCGGAGTTTGTCGGTGTTTTTTTGTGAACATCCTGTATATAGGCCTACGTTCCTAATATTATAAAATAAATATTGTTAATATTACATTGATAACTTTAAATTTAATGAGTGAATATATATTTTAAGTTTTCTGTATTGTAAAATATTTTGTAGCACTATATATTTTGAGTTGTTAAGAAACTAAAGCGGAACGGTACAGCAAGAAGAACCATTACTTTGGAAATGTCAACCATAATCTCGTTGTTTTATATTTTGTATTTGTAGTATTTAATATTTGGTGTTACGTTACTATCAATAACAATATATTCACAATTTTTTATTTACGTTTGAGTGATTTTACAGGTAGCTGTTCAGTGTTATGCAGTTGTACACTACTATAGGATAGTTTTAATTACTTCTCGTAATTAATTTTCTACAAAATTTTAAAATGTTTTAAGTAACCTACTTCTACCGTTGTTAAAAGTTGAATGTCACCATTTAACGAAAAAAAAAAAAAAATTATTCAATGTAAGTTTCCGAGTTGGACTTAAACCTTACTATGTCTTCCCGTAATAATCATCGTTGGAGGCTGACTTTCTCGGCGACCCCCCCCCCCCCGTTTCTGCTGACCATTTAATTATTTTGCTGATTCATGTTCTTGTCTTCCCTCTCTAGCGCTTAAAACAATGCTGTCAGCGCTGTCTAAAATCTCTCTACTTCACTTGTCTACACTTAACAGAAAATTGTGACAAAATTGTTGATTCCGCTTGTTGAAATAAGTATAAATAATATTAGTGATGATCTTTAATATTGCTTAAGAAATATGAGATTGAAATTATTTATTTTAGAATCTGAGTAAGATTTTTATTGAAGGACGTAAAAATTAATTTCATACATACACAGTTCTCTTTCACAGGACGAAAATATATTTCACTGTCAAATAATTTTGGATTACAGTTAACATTATATTTATTTTTAAAAGCATTCATAGAATTGTAGTTTGTTCATACTTGAAATGGTAGCAGGTAGATTGTGTTTTAACAATGTGAAGTCGATATTTTTTTTTCTTACTAAAAAATTTCTTTCCAGTGTTTCTTAGCCCCGTCATTTTTAGGTAAGCATATTTACTGGAATCCTCTTCGAACATTTGACGAGCACATCGGATTCGAAGAAATGTTTAACGAGCATCTCTCTCAAGAAAATTTGAGGCTTTTGTTTGAGGTCTGGTGGTACCGTATGAAAGAAAGAAGCCATCCGTAGTTGGGCTGCAGATCAGTCTAGATCTTCTTTTCATTCCTTGCCTGCACCACTCTTCGCTGCCTCTGGGCTGCCTGCGGACTGAATAGACCGAGGGAGAAGATTACGTCTGCTCGGAGGACATGATGAAACGAGCCGTTTATAGGGACACAATGGCCGCTTCCGCGAGGTGAGCGCTTTTTAATATTGGGAAATAATATGAACTAGAGTGACTCTCCGCCTTGAGATTGGCTCTCGGAAATTTCAGGTTTCATCTCTACAGCAACATATATCCCTTACTTGGGCCGTAATCAAAGTTTTCCGATAATGTGGTATTTTATTCTTTATTAAACGGACCGCCATTTTGCAGCATGCCTACGGATAATGCTTTTTGTTCCCGTAGAAACCAGTTGTAGTACAATATTATATACTTAAATACTTTTTTTCAGAGATTAAGTTCCAAGTCTTCGGAATAAAATTTTGAAATCCTTACAAGTGTAGAGAATTGTCCTTCCGCCAACTCGGGAAAATTTGGTCCCTTGTTCAATTTGTGTTATATTGACACGAACCCAATGCATTTCTTTACGTTACGCAAGTATAAAACAACGATAAAGTAAGGGCCTTTGAAAGAAGTAATTTTCTTAACAAACAAATATTAAATTAGATTTATTATATATTTGTTGCTTTTGCATTAGAAACGAAAACCTTAAAGTTATATAAAATTAATTCTAACATTCAAACGCTCACTATTTTCCATTGAACCCAAATTTCATGTGTTTTGTTTTACAAAACTCTTGCAGTTTATATGCTATTTTTAAACAATTAATTATAACATTTTACTCTTCTAATTCTTTATAAATTTGTTACTTATAAATTTTTAAAAGCGTAATACACCTCTTGCAATTCGTACTGATATTTTTAAGCTGTTAATTCTTTAAGAACCTACAGAATAAGCGCTGAAGTTGCGAAAAGGATATTTATTCAATTGACCGTGTCAGATACAATATATGTTTATTTACCTGTGGTCTGCGGGTTGGTAAATTGTTTACGTTACATTACTGTAAATATAAACTATCCCGTCTTTTTTCACAAACAGTTCCACGCAGTTCGCACTGTTAATCAGAACTATGAAATATCTTTCATAATTGGAAAATTGACTGTAATAATTGGTTAAAAAATGTCACTTTACTAAAAACGTTAACTTACTACTATAGTAGTACTAGAATTATCAGCAAATTGCTTACGAAGAATTTGCGATCATTTTAGTATCATACAGACATAATACAGATTTAATACTATTTTGTAATTATTTAAATAAAGGAACATAATATAATTCACATGTTACCAATTACCAGCAATCGTCAAAGACATAAATACAGATTTAATAATTGGGCTATTTAAATAAGAAATTTGATTGTCAGAATAGCTAAGTGAGTATTATTTTGGTACTAACATGCCAAAATTTTCTTTGCGATAAGAATAGTTTTCTTGCGTTTATACGTTTTATTTAACATACAATTTATAAAAATGCTTATGAGATCACTTTTATGTGCAGATGTGTCTACCTGTGTGCAGGTTTAAAAAAATTTGAAACAGTGGACCGATATTCATATAATGCCAGGTGATTTGCGGAAACAAATCCTTCAATGCAATGCTTTGGTAAAAACTAAGTAGAAAATACTCTTCTGTAAAATGTCTTTGGCCCTTAGTTCCCATGACAAAACTACAAGCACTTTCTGAACGCCGAAGTAACAAATGTGTGATATTATCTTCTAGTAATAAAGAGTTTAGGTCTTAAAGTGAAACGTCGCTTTTTACATTATAGGTCTTAAAGTGAAATGACGCTTTTTACATTATAGGTCTTAAAGTGAAATGACGCTTTTTACATTATAGGTCTTAAAGTGAAATGACGCTTTTTACATTATAGGTCTTAAAGTGAAATGACGCTTTTTACATTATAGGTCTTAAAGTGAAATGACGCTTTTTACATTATAGGTCTTAAAGTGA
>PNEQ01034065.1:0-15233 GCA_003012365.1 Medauroidea extradentata
TGACACAGGAGTAATTGTGTGCATAACTAATTGTGTTGTGAGAGTTCTAGTTGATTACTGTTTTGTGTATTTCGTAGCTTTGTGAGCTATTAAATCCAGTACTTAATTTAACTCTTTTATTTGTAATTATAGACCTCTATCCCAAAGAACTCATGGGAATTGCCCACATATAAAGTTTGTGTTCTTCAAACTTGTAACATTATTATGTGAGAATCGAGCGCCAAATTTTCATTACTTCATTTTGGGTAGCGATGAAATTTAGTGAATAGAAAATGTTATGTACAGACCGGCCACGGTGTATGCTAATTCAAATTGTTTCAAATACTTACAGTTACCAAATTACTATGCTGCTGGTGTTAATATTTCGACTTTGAAATTAATTATTCGAAATAACCTTCCTGTTCAACCTGAATTCAGGCCGTATTGAATGATTCCCGGCATTTGTCCGAGTGAAATGCTAGAAAACCTAAATAACAATGGCCAAGGTGGAGTGTATAGTAACGATGTGTGAAGATGTGAGTTAGAATCAGGCACTACATACGCGTTTCCATGTTTTAATGAGTTTCATAAATAAAATATCTTTAAAATTACATAGCCTTAATTACTTGTATTGTGTATAACACAGTACACAAAATTACTAAACAGCTATAAATATTCACTATAGATTCTGACATTTTTGTTGTTTGTGCTCAAATTTATGTTTCGGAGTCTTTGCCAATTTTAAATGAACTTACCTTTGATGTTTTCCCTTTCCTGCAAACGAAGTTCAAACACAGAACAAATTAGTTTTGAAGCACTACATAAATTCTTGCTCATTTGAATAACAAAACGGCAAGTATTAAAATTATGTACTACATTTTAATGCTTTCCTTGTGTCCTGAAAACACCTTATGTACTCAGGCCAACTCGCATGCTCCGTAACCTAGCAGTCTATAATTTCAAACATGGTTACTTACAGCGATATTTAATGTTTATAATGTTGTTTCTGTTACCCTAATGAATTTCAAACATAATGGAAAGGAAAAGCATGTAATGAATGACATTTTTACGGTAATTTGCCACTGAGTTAACTTATAATAAACCTGCATGAAATTGCTGTAATATAATTATAATATTATTAAGTTTTCATTACATGTTTGCTTAATAACATATCAGCAGTCTTTTTATCTTTATCACAAAACCTAATTTATTGTACATTCGCTCTATTTGCGTTGTTTTGCATTCTATAAACAGCACAGGTCACCTAACATTGTAGGTACCCTTCTATAGCGGGATGGGCTCAGTGCTATGCATCTGAGTCAAAGTATAGAAAATTACGTGAATAATTTTGGGCGTAAATAGCAAATTAGTTAACAATTTTTTTTTTTTTAATTTTCGAAAGAACGTGCCGAATGTCGCGGTCTTGTGTGTCATGAATAATAATAATAATAATAATATCGTACGGACAATGCATCTTAGAGCAAGGCTGAAATCCACCGAGTTGGTCGCATGTTGATCTGAGTCTCGTAGGCTACCACCGTCACTGAGTTGTGACATGACACGAGACGCTGCAATAGAGCAGCGCTGGATGATAGGTCGGGGGAAGCGGAAGTTCACCTAGAACGCCCGCCAGCCAGCGACATCGTCCGGAAGGTTTCCCACGTGCGAATATCGGGTATTTATTACTATTCGAGCATAAAGTTTATGTCTGCGTCTATGACGTCATGGGGCCGCAGTGGTCGAGGGGTCAGACCTTTCGCCTCCCACCAAGACGATCCGGGTTCGACTCCCGGCGGGGCCGGTCCGCGAATTTTCGCATGTGGCAATCGTGCCGGACGATGCCGCTGGTCGGCGGGTTTTCTCTGGGATCTCTCGTTTCTCCCGCCCCCTCATTCCGGCGCTGCTCCATACTCACATCATGTCATCCCTCACTAGCGCTGAAGACCTCGATGTTAAGCGCTGACCAAAATATCTCTCACTCATAACTGCATATGTGTTGCGTACAAAGACGATACAAGACACAAGTTACATTGGGTAAGGTAGCGACACAGATCCTGAGAAAATAAAGAAGAAGGAAATTATGTAACGGAAAATGAAATAATATTATAGTAATACGGAAGCATGATGAAATAGGTTGACAATGGGAATATTTATGTACAGGAGGGGAAATTAATCGTGTAAAGTTAAGTAAGTTTGGTTGGAACCACTGAAGAACAAATGGCTTCACGTGCGTTGTTTGAAATGTGCATAATCAACGTGGCTTTATCATTTTTAATAGAGGAAAGTAAGTGTTAATGGTAATTTTATAATTATACGTTTATGGTTTTGGGTGTATTATGATTATTTAATAACGTACTCGTGTAATGTTATTTGTCTTTTTTTAATGTCGTTGGCCATTTATCAAGTCTCTTTAGTTGCTGTAACCCTTTCTCCCTCCCTTCAACAGAGACTTGTATAAGGTGATTCGGAATAAAGTTAGCACTTAAAAAAAGCCCTGATTAATTTCTTATTTCGCCAGTTTATATCTATCCGCCGAATGTAAACATAAATATTGCTACGTGATTTTATTCACATAAGAGTCGTGCATTGTTTACATGTACAGTATACTGATCCGATTATTTTATATACAATATCTACTCATTAAATGTACGGGGCTGAATATAAGATATAATCAAAAGTAATCTTAGTTATAAATACCTGCGCGTTAACGTCTTATAATACTGGTTTCTGTTCCTCCACTAATTGATACAACACGCACTATTGTCGTTACGGATGTCGTAAATGCGGGCATAGTTTATTTGAGTTTGTAACTAAAACCACTACTGAAACACACATGACACGCGCAATTCAAGATTTCAAGTTTTGTTCAGTTCTACTACCACGAACGACGACGCACTTAACAGAAACAATAAATAACGTATTTTCTCAATGTGTGAAGTAAAAAGTATGTTGTTTTTAGGCTGGCAAACGTAAAACATTATTTACAGAATAGCCGTGCCAATGACTTCACATCATTTGGCAAATATATTCATAGTCATTTTCAATACTTTTGAATGTGTTTATGCGCGCAACCAACGAGATATATAGCTCAACGGACAAACACACGCAAATGATGCAACTTGGCGAAGCGGCGAAAACCTAACTCTGATGCTACCTGTTGGTAGAATTTTGAACTGTCTGAAGCGCGGAGAAAGCGGTAACGTGCAAGATAATCTGAGGCCGGCGGTAGAGTCACATGGCGCCGTAAGTAGAAAAGTCAATAAGATCACAAATTAATATTTTATAGTATAAATGCAGAGAGGTCGATTTCATCTGATGTTCTTTCACTAATGTTGTCTTCAAATAAGATAATACACGAAACTACATGCGATGAATCGCTACCAACCATACAAGTCATACAACGGCTACTGATTTTTTTCAAAGGTTAAATATTTTTGCGTTCACTTTTCCCGAATGACTTACATCTAGCCGCTGAACTTGTGACGGGCATTCGGCTGTCATCGAAGATTCTGTGCATGTGGCAACATGTAGTGCCTCAAACGCGAGGAGTTGCAGCGCCACGTATAAGGAGCCTCCCTATCTGCGTTGAAGCGAGTTACGGCTGTTCTTTTTTTGACGAAACTATTTAACGCCCATTATAATTGTAGACCTACGAAAAGAACACACACTTCAAACAATGTCGTTATGGTTTTAAAAATTCAGAACGTTTATTAGAAACATCATTTTCGTGCGCCTCAAAATGGCCAATATGGGTTTTCCAGACTGCCGTACATAAAAAAAATATGAACCAGATTCGAAATAACACAACTATAGAAACGAGCGTTAGACTTTAAACTACACTGCCCATAAATAAAATGTGGTCATTGCTTAAGTCCCATAGAAAAAAAAGGATAATAGTAAAACACTGCACTCAGCTGAGTAGCTTGCACGGTGAGGCGATAATTAGGGCCATGAACTTTTCGCGAAAAGAATTTTGCCCCAGTTTGTTTCAATGCCTTACGTATACTTCTGCTGTTCTGCTCTGTGATTAGGACTCGGCAGTTTTCGCGAAAAGATTTTTGCCCCACTTTGTTTCAGTGTCTTACGTGCACACCTGCAGCTCAACTTCATGATTATTGGCAGAGTATTTTTGTGTAGAGTTGTTATTCATTTGACTGTGCCAATCAATACATGGATAACTGTGACACAACACGTCTGTGATTTGCAGGTTTATCCTCCACACGCTGGGTGTTATGCATCCTATCACTGACCGCATAGCAGAGATGCAGGTGCGCACGTATGGCACTGAAACAAAGTACTGCAAAAATCTTTTCGTGAAAAACTACCGGGCCCTATCTATGATTGGTGGTAGTGCGTCTTTATGAAGTGACGTCTGTCATTTGTCTGTGCCAATCACAATAAGGTTACTGTAACACCACACGTCTGTGATTTGCTGGTAGAACCACAAGACACGTGAGAATTATGACATCCAATCAGCAGAGCTGCAGATGTGCACGTAAGGAACGGAAACAACCTGGAGCAAATTTCTTTTCGCGAAAATGTCGTGGCTCTAGCGATAATGCGTTACATACGTCGTTCAACGACACTCTTACCGCACACACACAAACGCAACCTATCTAGATAACAATAGTAAGGAGATGGTTGTTGTGGTGTAGTTAATCTGCTCTGTTGGGCGTCGAACTATTGTGCAGAAGCCTTTTGAGGTTATGAACACTGGTTGTTATTCATCTTCAAATAATGAAAACATCTAATATCTTATTTCTTGGGGATCTCCCGTTTTCCTCGCCCCTTCATTCCGGCGCCGCTTCATGCTCTCCTCATGCCACCCCTTCGCAGCGCGTTAAGTGCTGACTAAAATCTCTCTCCCACTCATTCTAAGATGTTATCTAAACTATGCTACATAAGTAATAATACTGTTTAAGTACTTATTTGCTTGGAACAGGGGCTTGATTACGAATTATCACATTGCGATAGGTTAACAAACAGGTGGTTGCTATGATGTGACGCCCAAAAATACGTCTTCACAAATCTTCCATACAAATTCTATAGGCATGACAACCTCCTGGTTATTGTAATTCTCCAACATAACAAAACCGTCCTTCAATTCATAGGAGTATTTTTTTTTTTTTTTTGCATTTTTAACTTGCATAAACCAGTGGCGTGGCGTGTTCCAAGGTACGCCACGCTAAGCAATGACTTTAAGAGTCCCGGAAATTTCGCGGATTCAACTGAGGAGAGGTTAGATTTCTAAGTCATGCATATGATGGAAAATTTTTTCAATTGGGTCAGTGTTTATTAAACGTGACCTTGAGGACTGCGAACCAATGACGGACACGCATAAACACACCCATGGACTCCCACGCTACATCGTCAAATGTTCAAATGCTCACTCACTGGAGTAGCAGACAATGTACAAGTATCTTAGGACTGAGTGCACACAGGACTGTGCAGTCCAGCCTGCTGGTCGTTCAACCCGCGAAATATCCGGGACTCTAGCAATGACTAAACGCTACACTTAGTTGTCTGTGGAACCATTAGACTACTGTAGTAGAAGTAAGCACACATTACAGCCAGTAGCATACAAGAGGCAAGGTCCGGATTCACCAGTAATATACTTCGATCTCTGCAGCACAAACCACGTGCTCAGAACGTATAGTCGGCCTTTATATTAAACGCATTAGAACACGACCATGTTACGCCACTGACCTAAACTGTCGCAAGGGAGATGGCGAGCAACCCGAACATTTCCGATGATTGCCGAATATGCGGCACAATACCAGTCACACATGAACAGAAGAACTAGGCAACTTTCTGCGCGTCCTCTGCATGTCCTTGTCGATGTCGAGAACACAACCTCGGCCTGCACAATTCCGACCGAGTTGACCACATCACGGCCAATTTCACGCCAAGAGTGTCTTCGCTTCGCAGTTTAGAAACTAGGTCAGTTAAAAATGATCGTTCTTACGGAAGGACACGTTCGCCTTCGGAGTTAAGCTGTTCACTTCTTTCTGCGTAACTCGATAAGTGATGAGCCTCCCCCTCACTCCTCCGCCCTTGTTGCCAAATTGTGTAGGTCCTTAATTAATGACTGAATACTTAGTGGGAAATAATCCGTACCTGGCAAACTTGCTGTCCAAGTTCTTACTTCCAAAATTAATGAAAGTTTAGTTCAATGTGCTACAAGGCAATTATAGGTATGCGATATTTGATTATCTTGTAAACAGCCATTGCAGCCCGCCGCACGCAGTAGAATATTCCTTACAATATTGTATACTAGGAGTCGTACTGGCTCGGCTTCTAGTTTCTCTACCCCTTGCCTGCTACTAACAGCCCTGCGAGCTCAGGTATTGGATTTGCTAATTGCCGACGTTTTATTTTTGTTGCGAACTGCACTACAATATTTAAGCAGCGGCCAATCAGAATTCATCAATACAACAACACTATAAGAGTTTTGGCGCACGCTAGTATTGAGAAACATAAACATGGAAGGAAAGAATTGGACGAAAGAAAGTTTACATTTTTGGCGCAATTTTTCGGAAATATGGAAGGAAATAAGTGGACGAAAGACCAACTAACTGAAAAAAAAAACGGAAGTTCCAGTAATAATAATTTCGGAAGTCAACAAAATATACACAAACACAAGGCATAGCCACAATTTAATTTTCCTATTCAAGTTCTTCCAAAAACATAACAAGGGTGTCGTGGTTCCAATTCCATCGTTAACAATCAATATTCTTGCCCACAAAGCTTTTTTTTTTTTTTTTCATTCCTTTGTTCGTCTGAAGCAATGAGAAGTGTCACTGCGGCAAGTTTTTGTCGCTTGGGCAAACCCACGTGGAGAAAATTCTCTTTACAAAACAAGCAAGCCAGCCAGTATTGTGTGCAGCAGAAACTTGTAACACACCTAGTGTATCGGCTTGTAACCTATCCAGTAAAGAAGTTAGTAAACATTATAGTAAGCGAACTAGTAGGAAGTATTGTATCGTGTGCGATTTGGCTATGATTTTGATCTTAGAGCGTTGATAACACGCTCTTAAGATTTTGATTGTAGGTGCCCTAATTTCCATCCTCTTAGTATTTATGAATGTGTCACTCATAAACACATTTGTTTCCTCCATGGCGATATGTTACCAAGGAAACTTGTTTACGTTTGTGAATGATCTGTTCGTGACATTTGACTGACTAGTGTTGTTTTGCAGTTGTAACCATGGCAGGATATCCATTTCGTGGGCAGGCTGATATGATTTTTATTTACGGTCGCGCGAATGGTAATGGACGTGAGGCTGCACGGTTTTATCAGATGAGATGAGGATGTCGTTTCGAACATTTACTGTTACTTTCTGAGTTTACTTCTTTTGAAAACGTCTTATGTGGGAATTATTTTCCCAAATTGTGTTCATGTAACTAATGGAAAATTTCTGTACGACGTAACACACGAAGACGTATTAAGCAAAGTAAATGGCATTTAAAAATATTTGAAAAATATTAAAAGACACATGGAACATTTTAGATACGAAAACACTTTAAAAAATATTTAAACTGAAAGAGATTTTTTGCACCTAGGGCGTGGCCATGTTTGTTCCACTTTTGTAGCGGTGTGATTTATCATGCAAGAAAGAATCATAACATTAAAGGCCCAGGCACAACTGTGCAGACGCGTCCGTCTGATCTGTCCGAGCCGATGGTGCAGACGGCTGATGCAGAACTGTCGGACCAAAGCTGGGCAACTTATCTTTGGAGGTCGGACAGTGTGGTCTGCACCATCTGCATGTGACGTCACGTTTACTTTGCGCCAATCAGAAACGAGATGCGCGAAAATAAACGGGAAATCGCACGAAAGTGTTGAGTTTGTATGCAAACAGTAATTTTGTGTCATGGTATTTAATTAACATATTTCCTAGTATGTAGTTTTGTACAGAGTGTCTTTTGAGTTAAAAATTTCCCGTTCGATTACATTTACAATGAAAATTTCCGTCCTTATAAAGTTGGAAAAACATTACCAATCTCTAAAAAACAATTTTAAAAATACAGTAGTACTAACATTCTTTATCCTAATACCTTCAATGAAACCGTATTAAGTGATCAAAACACATTTATTTGACTAAAACAGTTATGTTAGAAAAATAAAAATTTACTGTCTACTGTGCTGCACTCTATCCTGTAGCATTCGTATTATCTGTGTCAGCCACGTCAATTGTGCCTCGCAGTCGCTGAAAAATAGTCGGACAGTTCAGTCAGTCAACATGATCGGACAGTTCAGATAGACACGTATGCGCAATTGTGCCTGGGCCTTTAGACTGAAGAAACATGACACATGCCACTGAATTTGCACAGATAATATACACTAGCATCGGTCACTAAATTTAAACACAATAATTAACACAGAGATCGACACATGCTAATTCGGTAGGTGTATCACTGGCATGCATTGCTCTCATCACCTGCTCAGCGCTGGGCAACGAGAGGGTGTTCTTGGGACTCTTCCTACAGTGCGACAGACGGCTATGGGAAAGTGGACGTGTCTCGACACGAATCAAATCACCTCCCATCTCTAAAGCCGTCTGTGTGCTGCACGCCATCTTTCAATTCGGTACCCCTTAAAAATTAAGGAAAAGTACATAAAAAAAATCTCCCGCTAGAATTTTAAAGATTTATTTTAATAACCCAACAAATGCATTTTTCGACTAATAAAAAATATGGGAACACCCAAAAATGAGTACCTCTTAAGTTTCAAAATTTGCGAAAACTCTCAAAAGTATTTTAGGAAACTGCAGAATCTAATTAATATGCCTGTCATATCTCAAGTCGATATCTCAAACAGTTTCGTAATTATAGCCTTCCAAATGGGAAAAAGTCAAGATCATACCACCCCCAACGGTCACGCCATCTCCTTACAGGCTTTTTAAAGGGGGAATTTCGGACATGTCGCGTTCTAAAGAGGGAAGTTAGGATTAGGTATCGGAGCTCGGTTGAATATGTAGCTGCAACAGTTTAGGAAGGTGATAACAGCGAAAATCACGTTCTCTGTTCAGAAACTTCCGTTCTTGATTAATGAATTTGAACTCAAAGAGGAGGAAAGAATATATTAATTTTTATTTATTTGGGACAGAGGAGAATAAAGCGATTTAATACTTCAATTGGCCTGTCTCGTTTCAGATACTTCTATTGCTATGCGCAAATTTGATATATTATCAATATGTGGCCAGTTGTAATATTCACTCACTGTGCTCTTGTTATTGAGAATGCAACTTAGTCTTTTAAAAAAGTAAGTTCCTTTAAAACCTCCGATTTTGTTCACTTTCCCAACGTCTTGACTTTTGAAATAATTATTTTTTTTTAAATAAGGCAAGGTAAAGGTGGGCATATCTTACGTATTTTAAGGTCGTATTTGTTCCTCTATCGTTACTGTTGTGCTATATGGATGGCAAGACAGTTCACTTTAAAAAAATAATAATAATTTAGCACTGCTGCGTTTACAGAATTAGGAAAGTACCTCAATAAATAACCCTTTAACCTTGTTATTCGTATGTCCTTCATTCTTGTCTTGTCATGTCTTCTAGTTAAATGATTTTCAATAACGTGTCATTAATTTGTTTTAAGCTCAGTACCACGAAATTCCAAAATATAATTGTGTTCTTTAATTGAAATTTATCCACAAAAATTAGATGTTACTTGCAATGCAGTGTGTACTTAATAATTAAACTAATTAACGACAACAGGGGCCAAAACAAACGCAAGAAACAAAACAAAATGCAGCCATCTAATCAACCGAGAATATACTTATTTAAGTATCTTGAATGTACGGATAACGGAACAATTACGTAAGGCTATATTTTCATCCTATATTCACTTCGTCGGTTCTAAAACTGGTCAACACGAGTGACTGTTGTCTGCTTAGCAATAGCATTCAGAAATGTTACATATGTGTATACACGTTTCAGGTTCTCTGTAAGGATTGTTTTCTAGCTGCCGAAAATAGCGAACATGGGTGGTTTACGGTTATTCGTTAGCATGAAATTTCTTAGTGCAGTATCTTTAAAATGTTATGTACGTTTATATTACATCTTTGCCTTTAATGTTACGTCAAACAATGACGGTGTTCCCTCAGACTCTCTCATAGATGCGAGTTACGGCGAGTTCACCCAAAATTTTAATTGTTTTAATGATATTTATATTTATGCAAGATATGGTTTGTTATGTAGACATACACTGTGACTGTCTTTTACAGCAATGTAAATAATTTTAACTTTTGTAGCTTTTGTATAGTGACATGACAAACGTCTGAAGTTTGCACAAAACTGTTATATGATAGAACGAAATTAAATAATTCACATTGTGTTACGGGCTATGTCAAAACATGTATAAAACAGCATCGAATCATATTTTGTATTCTTAAAAAATGAAAGAAAAATTTTAATTTTGAGATTTTAATTCAGTAATGTTTTAAAAATACAAAATATAGCTTAATGCGATTTCTTTACAGGTCTTGACGTAGCCCACGAGACTGTTCGTTATGTGTGACTTATTTCATTTCTGTATGCAAGTTGGTTTTGCTTTAAACAGTTTTATGCAAATTTGGACTTTTGACATATCGTTATACAAAAACTATCAATGTTAAATATTTTTATTTTAGTAAATTAACAGTTACTATGCATGTCTACAAAACGAACTATATATCGTACAAATACAAACCTTATTAAAACAATTTAACTCTTCGGTGACTCATCCCCTTAAGTTGGGGGTCTCGCCCCTCAAGTTTTGAATATTACACTTATGAAATATAAAATAATTTTCATCGAAATTATTAAAAATGTCTCGTAGAGCTTTACCATTATACAAATGCCTTACGATTGAATTACCAATTTTGATGAACGCATTGCCTGACGACTCTTTTTTAAGGCTAGAATGTATTTATTATTCTAAGTCAATAGTTTACTCACTGTCATAATTATGTCAGATGTTACGGATTATTGAGTTTATCGCAAGGGAAATATATTTTAGTAGATAGTTATAATCGTATAAAACTCAAATAAGTGTTTCTATAGGACCGAAATAAAAGCGGAAATTCTAATTCGACTTGCGATGCACCGCCATAATTAACGCTTTCGCACTTCTAGACCTCGAAGGGGCCGCGGTGGTAGATGGTTATACCTCTCGCCTCCAACCAAGGCGATCCGGGTTCGATTCCCGACCGGGTCGGTCCGGAATTTTCGCATCAGGGAATCGTGCCAGACGTTGCCGCTGACGGTGGGTTATCTTGGGGATCTCCCGTTTACCCCGCCCCTTCATTCCGGCGCTGCTCCGTACATCATGTCACCCATCACCAGCGCTGAAGACCTCTATGTTTAGCGCTGACTTCACTTCATTCTAGGCCGCGAAAATGCGTCCACCCAGGCGACTACCTTCAAAGATATAGATTTTGCTAAGCCTAAGACGGACTGGCGGATGGAATCAGTGGGTGAATCTGACTAGACGATGGTCACGTGATGGACGGACGGATGCGATGGACTGTTGTAACTCAGCTTCATTTTTTTCGTTGAAAACTTCTCCTGGTGTCTAGAGACACGCAAAATTATCTTTATTCTCTTGCAACAGACAAGTCTCCGAACGGTTGTGGTCTCGTTCGACGTCTCTCGTTGGCCGACAATATCGTTACTGGCCGCCGATAACGCTTCTGTCCAATTATTAAAATTTCCGCAGTAAAGCGGCCAATCTACTATAAAAAGGTCATGCTCGTAAATGAAATCACAAGACAGCGGCATGGACAAGATTTGTGTATGGGGGAGGGGTGTTAACTTGAGGTTATTATAAATGAGCACCGACCACATCTTTACGGGACGGGGTCACCCTACCTGCGCTTCAAATGCGTTGCAGTGACTTATGATTATTCTTTTTTTCTACGACACTATTTAACGCGCATTATATTTGTATATCTACGAAAAGAACACACACTTCAAATAATGTCGCTATAGTTTTAAAAATTCGGCACGTTCATAAACATCATTTTTGGGTCCCTCAAAAAGGCCAAAAATGACTTTTCCAGACTGCCGTATCTGGAAAAACAACAACCGGACTCGAAAACTTACCTATAGAAACGAGAGGTAAACTTTGAACGATGCTGCCTAGAAATAAAATAATATAGTCACCTCTTTAAGTTCTGTAGGAAACAGGATAATAGTAAAGTACTGCACGCTAGCTGAGTGGCTTGAGCGGAGAGGCGATAATGTATTACATACGTCGGTCAGCGGCACCCTTACCGCTCCTGCCTCACACACAAACACAGTCTATCTAGGGAGGCCTCATAAAGCGTATGTTTCGAAGGTTCTTTTCAGGCAAAGTCTGGATTTCAGGATACAAAGTAGTACTATTCTAGTAGTTTTCGTAACGAAACGTTTAATATTCAACTGGTAATATATATTTTTAAAAATGTGATACTAATTTTACTAATTTTTTTGCTGATACTTTAAAGGGGGAGGAGGTTAGAAACTCTAAAATTCCCCTGGCTGTGCCCCTGACCACAGATTGTTCTGTGCTAAATACAAGACAGAGAAGTTTGATCTGTCGTCACTACAAAAAAAAACACAAAAAAAACCCGCAAATTTTGCTGGTCGCTGTAGTTACAGTGGACATTCTACGTATGTATAATTTCCAAACTGCTGAACGTTTATTCAGGCACTGCTTAGACCGCTTTCATTGTTGAATTTACTGACGAGCGTCCCTTTAGATACTGAGACTACTGGCCAGTAAATGAAATGGCGTCTGGGTTGAAAGATAAACGACGCGCTGGATCTACTTGCATGCAGGAGGTCAGGTAGTCTCGGCAGAAGCAGACGACATAAACGTGGCGGAAATACATGTCGAATCTAACGATTAAATAATAATGTTGATGTTATGTGGTGAATATTTAGATACTGTATCAGCGAATTAGAACTAAGTTTTATTACTGAAATTATTACTGTAATTATTTTCTTACTATGTTTCATATTTTGTTTAAAAGGAGGGATTTATAAAAAAGTTTAAATGCAAGCTTCATTATTTCTATTGGCAACCGTACTGATAAGCGTTCCATTTCAGCTCAACTGCTGAGATCGCCGAGTACTGACGATCCATTTGGCCTATTAGTGGCCAGTTATCTGAGTAGCAAATGGAATGCGGCCTGTACCTGACCCACGGTCGTAGAAGAACAGGTCTGGACACTCGCCTATCTAACAATGTATTTTGCTTGACCCCCTTGTTGTTTGGCTGTAGTTCGTCAAGTTACCGAGAATGCCGAACTTTTTGGCGCTGTTTTCCGGGCGGTCGGACTGAAACTCCATCCACTTTTTCCCATTGTTAAATTTATAAAGTAAATAAAGATTGCTGGAGCCTTTTCTTAAATTTGTGAGCGAAAAAAGTACTTCATAAATTGATAAAAAATACGTTTTAATAAATTGTTTATCTTAGCGGAAAGGAAGTGGGCGGAGTTTAGTCCGACCGCCCTAACATCAGCGCCAATAAAACACAATATTCTCGGTAACTTGGTGAACTACAGCCAAACAACAAGGGGGTCAAATATCCAGGCGAGTGTCCAGACCTGTTCTTCTACGGCCGTGACCTGACCTATTGTCTTTATCAGCTACGACCGGAGAACAGTGCGCGGGCTAGTAGAGGGCTAGGTGCGGAGATTATTACGGTGCTAACTGAATGGTAGAAGCAACGTGGGGCGAGCCTTGGCAGCAAGCCGGATCCCACCAGGAACACGAATATAGCCCGCGTGCCAACCTCTCGCAAACCTCCATCCGCTTCCTCCCGCAAGAGTACCTCCCCCCCCCCCAAAGGGGCGTCATTTCAGGTTTTTCCAGGGGGGGGGGGCAAGATTTTGTTTTCTGACGACAGTGACCTTGTTGCATTATTTTTATTAATTAAGCATGTATAATTTAGATACTTTAATAATAAAACTTCAGTTTTATGTCCTTAAGTTAGCATTATTTACATTAAAAAATACAAAACATATATTTATACACAAAAATTCCAAATCCAGGGGGGGGGGCATTCGCCCCCCCCCCCTGTAGCCCCAAATGACGCCCCTGCCCCCCCTCAACCCGGGGACCAGTTGTGACCAACGTTAAAGTTGCCGTACTATTAAGAGAGTATAGAGTATACGTGTTGTCCAGATACTGCCGTACAATAAGCACACTACGATAATCCTGGGCTAAGTTGAAGACAAAAATGTTAGTCGTTAAATGTTGTACGAAGATATTTTACGAACACATTGTGGTACACCGAGTTAGTATCCTCTTGCGCTCCACATATACGTTACTACATGGAGATAGGAGTATACAGGAGATGGCATGTTGGGATTTCCTTGAAGTCGACGTATATATGCCAGTTTTGCGCGAACAATGCGTTATTGTTGACCAACACACAGCATCGAGTAGATCGAGTAAGGTTTTCGTAAGTGCCTCGTATGATATTGATACTGTAGAACGAACAGATTTGAGTGAAAACGGTTACGTGCGTTGAATTAGGGTGTAAAGACCGATCAGGTACGTGAAATACATTACTGTTACATTTCGTGAGTAAAAAGGCTATATTTTACGTTAGCATAACGTAATAGCGAACATGAAAAAACAGCCACATATATTGTTTATTTACGCATACGTACGTCACTGGTGATGTGCAACTGCTTGCTAATAGCAATAAAACAAACAAATCTGAACACAAAATGTTAAATAAATAGCAGAAACAAGCATAAATGTTAGTTTAACAATAGTGTCCATGCGCGAACCGTTAGCGATGTCAGTACTCACAGAAATGTGTTTCAAAACGCAACCATATAGTTGAGTATTAATATTATTTTAAAATTTTGTTCCCCAAACATCGTAGACTTCGATAAACACGACACATATGCTATTCGATAATTCATTTTATCTCTGTTGTTTTTAAAACTTCGAGTAAAATACATTGGTTCTTATGGCGGAAACAATATTATGGTCTACAGTGACCACGTGTATAAATGTTCAAGCAACAAGGGCTCATATACACTGACTTCAAGTATTTGCCTGGTCAGTATACGCTGGACTCCAAGTGGGAGGCTAAGGGTAATGGTAATGGACAAACCTGATGCAGTCTGGGAAACAGGTCTCACGCCCGGACCTACGGGTTGTAAGGGAGTCCCCCCGGTGGGTACTCCAGGTAATAAGGAGTACCCTGTGAGATCCTCTAGTACCAGACGGTCAGGCTGGAAAACCCACGAATGCCATGGAAATTAGGAA